>JACXGM010002981.1:0-44017 GCA_016801145.1 Umbra pygmaea | reverse complement strand
TTCCACTGCATACTGTAACCCCTTTTGCCTCGATCTTGAGGATATCGCAGAGTTAATGCTCCAAAAAAGGTAACTGACACGCACGGTATACCTTTTCCGTTATGGCAATCTGTTGCACTGGTCAGTGTTTGACCATTTGTTTGTCGGGCGTAGCAACAATAACTAAGGGGGGCGGGGCTCGGCGAAAGGCTAATTGCCACTAACCTAGGATTTGCAGATGAGGAATTTTACAACTTGCTTTTACTTTCTGAGTGACATCCAACCATACATGTTTGTGCCCGAGTACACCAAAGAACATTTACAACAAATGGAGTTTGATATTCAGCTTCAACAAGGCAGCATGTTCTACAGATAAGTTGAAACGCGGTTAAATTCTAATTGCCTAAATGCTTCTGTGGGAATATTTCATCCATGTCTACCGAAGAAAAAAGGACTTGCTTGTAAAGCTTGGACCAAAAATGACTGACGACCGCATATGCGACACTGAATCACTGAAGTTTTCCAGCACAAATGGAAAGAGACGTAGCAGACAATTAACATATGAGTAAGTTTATTAAACCTATTTTTTGTACCTTGATAATGGAGCACACATCGTGTCTGTATGGTAATGGTATTGTACTGTATGTGTAGTGTGCCAGCTGTATTTAGTAGCTAGCTGAGTGGGTAAATTACTATACCTTACTATATATAGGCTACTTTTTCTAGATAAAGGAAAATGGATGGGATCGCATTGCTTTTCAGCCGCTTTCGGGCTGTAATGCCGGTTAATTCAGCACGTAGATCCCTTTCGTAATCTTCCTACCTAAAATGCTGACTGCATACCCTAACTTTTTATATTGTAAAGTGTGAAAGATTACTCCTTCTTTTTGGGCTTGCTTGTAATTTCTGCAACCAGGTACAGAACACCAAACTGGCATGATGAATAGAAATTAGACTACAATTTCAAAAACAAATATGTATAACTTTCTCTCGTCAAGCTGTACAGACGTGTGCTGTTGAATTGCCCATGTTCTGTATCGGTGTGTTCAAACGGGGACGGGCACTAAATTCGCTTAGAATTCTGGGAATTGTGGTAGCTCAGGTTTAAACGGATACAGAAGCACCCCAGTGGATGCGAAAGGAACTGAAATATACTATCCGCTTTTCTCTGATATATTGAAAAAGAACAGACGTGTATATGCCATAAATCATCTATGGTAACGTTTGTAAATGGTATACTCTGAAACTGGTTTACTGTGGAACACTCCTTTAAATTTATGTGAATATGTTGGAATTTTAGGATTTATATTTTTTAATATTTTTATTTTGCACATTAATGTCTGGATTCCGCGATTCCGTCCGTTTTCTCCACAACGTTGAAATCATACTGTAGGGCCCGCTTGACCTACACATAGTGCTCAGTTTAGTACACTGCCCCATGTGGCTGTGGAGGTGTACTGTCAACTATAACATTTTAATCATGAAAGATAACCATGACAAAATAATTATGAAAACATACTTGCCGACCCAATTTTAATCTCCTGCAACCCACACTTTGAAAAACACTGCTCTATGTCATTACTGGGATTATTTGATGACAATAAAGAAAGATTATCCACTATAAGTACTATTTTTCTTTGTAAATTATGTTATTAGCTCTGTGATTTACTCAATTGCTAAGTAGATGCTAGCAGACTAATGGCTGTGTTCACCAGGGACCTTCATACTAGATTCCTGACTTTTTAAACTTTGTAAACATATAAGACATGTGTATATATATATCCTAAAAGATGAGGTTGTTAGCCATGTTTCTAGTCGACATTCTATTTTATTTGAGGCGCATGTGTACAAGGCACGTAGCTCACATTATAAGGTGTAATTATTATTTAGTTATAGCTACTGTACAATGGAGACATTAGCTACATTCCTGAGTGTCTAAGCTTTCTGTAGATACATGACCTGTATATATAACCTAAACATTGGACTTGTGAACTGTGATTCTAGTCCAGTTTTCTTTAGGCGGGATACTGATCCTTAAGAGGTTAAGCAGTGATGCAGACATTCTTTATACTGTACTTTGTCCCATGTTTTTGAATATCAGATAAAACAGACCAAACTATCCAACAAAAACAATCTAAGAAACCAATCAAACACATCTTACCACTATCTCTACACTCTAGGGGGTACCCATCAAACGACTAACCCTATAGTGATCATTTAGCAAGCTATTCAGGAGTGAAAAGAGCACTTGTCAAGCGATCTCAATACAGATGACTTCCCTATCAATACATAACATGTCTATCCCCTTGTAGTAATGCCACTCCTATCGGCATGTCTATCCACTAACCCTTGTAGGGTTGATATTCTTCTTGACATGTCTAAGTCACTATCTCCTCTGAATATGACTAGGAGATTGGAGAAGTTCATAACGGTCTGCCAACTACTCCTGTCACGTTTGAGGAGTGTAGAATAAGGAGTCACACGCAGAAATTTGGCCTTTTCACTTTACTGAGAATCTTCAAGTAGTATCTCAGTTAAATACTCACAAAACAAAAGGGTGGCAAACACAGGCCACAAACTTCACATATAACACAAAGCAGATGTAGCTGACCTATCTCCACAACTTCGCTGGCTTGAATACTCAGAACATACTGTATAGCGGTTTCCATAACAGTGGAATACTAACAAGGTCTACTATATGGAGTTACACAATCAATAGTCTACATAACGATGTCAAACGTAACTGCACTCAGAAATTTTTAGCACAATAACCCACAACACTCTCTTCAGCTGGCGTGCACACACTCTGCTCAAAAGCTCCTGGTGGAAAGTTCAGGTGAAAGTCAAACCATAGGGGTCATGGTACCAGCTGATAGATACTGAACCGAAAACACAAATGTTCAGCCTCCTCTCTAATCTTGCTAGGGTAGAGAAATGTTATATGATTTTAAGCGTAACTATGGGCATTGCTATGGAAGGTGCTTTGGATTTTTTTTTACCTACCTATCTCTGGGTTGTGTTGTTTCAGAACATTTAATACATCAAATCAAGTACAGAACATCCTAGTTAATCAGCTCTTAATAATAGCAGCCCCAACCCCAAAAAAGCTTACTTGAACAGTTACTTCCCTTTTGTGCAAGTCTGGAAATGATAGCTGCTGTAACACTTCCTTGCACACATAAACACATGATAGACTTCCCTAATGAATTAGAGGTATGGTACATTTAGTTGTACACTGGACATAATGAATTGTATTGTTAGGTTTCAAACTTTCAATTTATAACAACATCAACACAACACATTATTAGAGAGTCTGTGGATTCCAATCTGAACCCTACACCCTACACCCTACACTCGCTCAAAGTGGGAATTGGAGAGTTAAATTAGCCCCTACACCCTTGATCCTTTTTGTTCCCTCAGCTTTAGGAAACTTGTGCAAATGGTGGAGGTGCGTATGAATGTGCCAATTTAGGGCCAAGTGTTGAAATTAAGAGTGTACGGTACTTATTTTTTCTGAACGGTAATATTGCATATCTGTTGATTTTGATATACATAATTGGAAAGTATATAATCTTTGTGAAAATTACAAATCTCCAAATATGTTGGCTAAAACAAACAAAATGACACAATTTTCAGGATCCTCAAGGCTAGTTCTCGAGGCTAGTTCCTTCTCTTTTTTCTAGGAATTATTATATCTGGTGGGTGTAAATATTGGTGAGGTACAACAGAAAACCAATAGGGCCTCGTAGGTTAATAATTGAAATCCCCTGTTCCAGTTTACTTACTTTTTCATGATTGTTATGGCTAAAAGAAAAAAGTATTAACCTTATTTGACCTTTAAAAGGTTTTATTACAACTTATCTGTAATTTCTGCACCCTTGCTGAAATGCCAACCTATAGGCTATAGCTACAGGCCAAATGTTTTAAAATGACTTACACCGATGAACCACACCACTTCATATTCATTTGGAAAGGCCATACATTTGACATTACTCATCAATGTTATTAAGGGCTGAATTGAATATGCCTTAAGAGTAAGTGATCTTTAGACATTCCAATGGCCTTATCCAAACAGGTTGCTTGCCAACTTTCTTGTTAATAGCTATTTCCTTACACACAACACTCCCAACTCCATACTTCCATGGAAAGTTTGATGATTTAGACGGATTTGGAAATCAGATGTATAGCTGAACATAATCTGTAACACTGAAGCGTTTCATAACGTAAATCTAACTTTAGGGATATTTTCAAATGTACAGTGAATACAGATTTTGGTAAAGAATCATTTCAATTATAATTACAGCTGCAAGCAGCACTGACCAGGTTTCAGCATTTACACTGAACAAAAATATAAACGCAAAACGTTTCTTTTTGCCCCCATTCATCATGAGCTGAACTAAAAGATTTCTATGTACACAAATGGCCTATTTCCCTCAATTATTGTTCACAAATGTCATGCCCAACCCAGTAAGGCCTGGCGTTTACAGGACTTGAACTGAGAATGGACTCATTTATATATTATTTATCATTAAGATGCATATTTTGTGTTTGTTTCAATGCATTGCATGTAGTTTTCAGTTACAGCGTTTTCTTTAGGTTTCGTGGAATATCCGTTTAAGTTGTGACAGCTCCTCCAGTTGGGTAGTTGCTAGATAGGGTACAGGCTGATGTCTTGTAGCTCTGTATTATTTGAAATCATGTTCAGCCATGTTCTCTTAGTTAGTTAGGCTACTAGTATAAATGCACTACCTAACTGGAGAGCTACAGCTGTCGGTCATTGCTCATTGTTACGTTGGATTAATGAAAGTAAGTGATCTGGGAGCTGCACACATGTGAATTGTATTTGTTACTGTTTAGAGTTTGGAAGTAAGGCATACGCTCTGTACATGTTCCTTAGCACAGTGTCATGCCGGGCGTTGATTGGTTATTGTTATTGACAGACACAGAATTCTTACCAATGGACTACAAAAGGCGGCAAAATGAGCACAAATATTTTTTTTATAAGCACACATTTTGCCGCCCTTCCAAAGTGCCGCTCTAGGCGGTTGCCTAGTCTGCCTATAGGCACGCTCTGGCCCTACCTACACCACCATGACAAAATGACCAACCTCCTCAAGAGAATTTTGAGACTGGAGGCAGGAAAGGACACGCCTGAGCTGCTGTACCACCAGGGAGGCCTGGAAGAGCCCAGCAACGAGAGACTGGGGAGCTCTTTCCATAATTTCACAGAGGAATTTTTTTGGGGGGTGATGGGCTGTTTTTACCACCCTGGCTCATCACCCATCCTCCGGTTCTGAGGGAGCTGAAAGCATTGAGATGGGCGGCTGAAGCAGCTGCTCGCTCTGCAAGGGCTGCCGAGTGGAAGGCGAGAGAGATTAACGGCTCAGCGAGGGCAGCTCTTCTTGCTGCAAGGCTGACCAGGGGAGTTGTGACCCCAGCGCCAATGAGGTCTCCTGAACCGGGGGCAGCGGCTGACAAACCCCTGGAGTTCTCCGCTCATCTCTGAGCCCCAGCTCAGCCGGCTCATCTCCAGGCACCAACTCAGCTGGCTCACGAGTCCCCGGTGGCCATCGATCTGGAGTGCCTGTGTCTGCCTCCGCCACCGGGGTTCGGCAATGAGGCCCAGCCTGGCACGCCTCCAGCCCGGCCAGCAAAAGTGCCCTACCAGGCTCTGGCCTGGACTGCCATGCCTCCAGCCCAGCCAACAGAGGCGCCCTACCAGGCTCTGGCCCAGCCTGCCACGCCCCCAGCCAGCAGAGGTGCCCTACCAGGCTCTGGCCCAGCCTGCCACGCCTACAGCCAAGCCGGCACTGCTAGCATCAGGCTCCCAGCACTGCCTGTTCCTGGGCCCTCAACATCAGGGACACCACCATTGCCGGGGTCCTGCGGGCTACCAGCGACACCCCACATTGCCATCTTGGGGTGGCTGGCTGGCCTGCCGAAGCCTCCGGGGGAGCCACCACCTGGGTGAGTGCTAACGCCGTTAGTTTTTTCAGTAACGAGTATTCAAACGAATTACTGTTTTCCCCGTTACAACGCCGTTAGCGTTACTGACAAAATAAAATGTGGCGTTACTTTAATTAAGCTCAATGAAGCGGTAGCTTCCTTTCTGCAGGACCTGCAAAATATGTGTGTCAGGGGGGTGGTACACAACCACAACTGATGATGATTGGCTTAGAGTACATTTCCATCGTTTGCCAACCAACCAGAGGCAGAGTAGGGCGGGTGTTCACTGTTCAGTTCACACACACGCACAGACAGTCGCACACACCAACAGCCAGGAGTCAGAGTGATGGCAAGTCAAACGAGTTCAAAGGTAGCTGTCGCGAACTGTAAGATAATAAGCACTACTTTTCCCTCGTTAAGGTAAAAGGCAAGAATGTTTATGTAACGTGCAACTTATGTACAGGAAGAAAGACACATTGGTGGCAAGTAATTCGAATCTAATGAAGCATCACATCGTCACATGCCACCACAAACTAGTGGCCAAGAATGCAGCTGATAACGTGAGCTCTGCTACAAAAGTAGATTGAGCTACAACATCAAAGCAACTTAAACTAGATTTTTATCCACCACCGCAAACTCTTATAACTCAGACTAATATTTGATTCTATTTAGTGTCCATTTCATTCATTTAACATATTTAATATTGGGGGCTTCCAAGTTATTTTTGAAAGTAACGCAATAGTTACTTTCCATGGTAATTAGTTACTTTTATAATGATGTAACTCAGTTACTAACTCAGTTACTCTTTGTGAGAAGTAACTAGTAACTATAATTAATTACTTTTTTAAAGTAACTTGACCAACACTGTCCTTAGCACGTGAAGAGCACGTAGCTATCGTGTATAACCGTGTGCACTCGCTCGATTCTGTAAAAGAAAAGGGGTGGGGGCTGTACAGTCATCTGCTTTTGTCCAATCACAAAGCAACTTAGGTTTTAGGTTACATGCTACAACTGAGTGTGCTGTATGTTTCCCGGAGCGTTGGAATTAAATATCAACCAACCACCATCTACCTGCCTTGCCTGAGTCTCCCTCCTCATTTCGCCTACACCACCGTGACAACAAATATGCCTAAATCTGTGGACGTAAGCACGTCTCCTTTGCAGAGATAATCCATCCACCTTACAGGTGTGGCATATCAAAATGCTGATTAGACAGCATGATAATTGCACAGGTGGGCCTTAGGCTGGACACAATAAAAGGCCACTCTAAAATGTGCAGTTTCATCACACACCCCAATGCCACAGATGTCGCAAGTGTCAGTATCCAGTCTAGGGACCGAGGGTAAATCCAAAAGCAGATAGACACAAGGTAAGTGATAACAATAATGTTTATTGAATAAATGAGTTCAGGGTTATGGTAAGTTGTACTAGACAACCAGAGGTATTGATGTGACCAGTAGAGTTGGAAACCAGGTGAGTGAGATCCTGGAAATTATATCCAAATATATACTCTCGATGGAAGGGTACCAGGTAGATATGTCCATGGGTACGGAAGACAGGAGTTCCGGAGAGCAGTTGAGGAACCAGGGGGGGCTTTGGATTATCAGCACAGATGGGAACTGGAAATGAAGGCACAGAGAACCAGGGTTAGCAAAATAATAACTTAATAATAACCATAAGGGCACAGTATTCAGACTGGCTATACAAAATATTCAAAAGTAAAATAAAGCTCAGTGCTCAGATTGGCTTTCAGGATTTGTGGCACGAGACTTAAACGCACTTAGTAGTAAAACTGCCATCACCTCCCTAATAAAGGGAGGGTGGCAATCAGCCCAGGTGTGGCAGAGGTAGCAGGTGTTCGGGATGAGTGGTGATGGGACTGGTGCTCAAGGATTGATGCCTTCAACAGTGCAGGGAAAATCAGAAACTGGTGCTTGGGAACAGAAAAACAAACAATGAAACAGACCAGACACACACACAAGGGAACCAGGAACAGGGAATCGATACACAAGGAAAAGGGAACAGCTCAGGAGGGCGGGTTCGTGACAACTCATTTTGAGGGAGCAAAACTGACAACTCTCACGCAGTGATTTAAAGCCACAACAGGTGGATTCAGCACCACGGCCAGCTCCAGCAGCCTACTGAATTGTTTGTAATTCCTTAGGCCTTGGTGCGGAATTCACCTGTTGTGGCTTTACTCACTGAGTGGGAGTTGTCATTGTTCTGTGTGATGAAACTTAACATTTTAGAGTGGCAATTTATTGTGGCCAGCCTAAGGCACATATGTGGCATAATCATGCTGTCCAATCAGCATCTTGATATGCCATACCTGTGAGACTGAGCCAGGGCTCAAACTACCATCACCAGGGCACATGTGATTCAGTTTCAGGAGCTTAGACCCCTACACCAACTCTGGAACATAAGTATACCAGGTTTCTCAGAATCCTTTTATTTTCATGTGAATTATATTACTCACCCATGAATAATAAATACAATATTTTTTAATTATAGAAACATTGTTGTTACATTACAAAATAATCTTTTGATTGTATTTTTGAATCAAATGTTAATTCATATGCTTTGCTAAAAAATACATTATTATTACATACAATATTATTGGTAAACATGAGGTGAACTGTTGGACCAGTTCATGTATATTTTGCTAGTGAGTTTGCTGTAAACTGTCTTCACATTTAAAATAAATTGACACTAAATATAAGCAGAGTGAAGTGCAACATGCAGCAGAATTGCAAAGCATTATACTAAAACTCAATTATTAATATTCACTGATTAAATCAAGTCTGTAACTCTTCTTATTTTGATAATAATTGTGGGATATACTGAGTTTTATAAATCCCATGCAATCAGCATTTAAAAAACTAATGTGAAGACTGGTTTTACCTGAATCCCATAAACTGGCCTAACATTTTCCTTTAATGAGTGCAAAAGCAGTCCAGCAATAGATTAACTTAAAAAATGTGTGTTGTTTATATTTGAGCACTATGAGAATAAAATATGTTTCCTAATAAAACCAGAGCAGTTTCAGAGCATACTGGGTATGCTGTGGTTGAAATTGACATGCATTACCTTCAGCTCCCTGTATTATATTAAGATGTCAATCTTAATAACGAACGTGTTTGCCCCCCTGCTGGAACCGTGCCGGAACCAATGGGCCGCTGAGCTACGTATTAAATGGGCTGTGTCTGTCAGATAAAAAAAACTAACATATATGTAATATTTTTGACTAAAGTGTTTTGGGCCAGCAGCCCAGTATCAATTGAAAAAACAATGGGCCGCCGATCTAGGCCTTATGGGCCAGTTCATGGGCCGAACAAAAAAGTTTAAGTTGGCGGTTGGGCCGGTCCAAAATGCGAGTCGGCCCACTGGGAAAGTGCCGGAATGCCAGATGGCCAGTCCGGCCTTGCATGTGGAGTGGGTGGCATAACTGGGAGGAGTGTTTGGAGTAATTTTGTGGAGTGGGTGGAGTGGAGTAACTGGGTGAAGTGGGTGGAGTAACTGTTCGGAGTGTGTGGAGTAAAGGTTTGGAGTGGGTGGAGTGAGTGTAGTGGTTGGAATATGTGGAGAAACTGGATGGAGTGGGTGGAGTAACTGGGTAAAGTGGGTGAAGTTGGTGAAGTAAATTGGTGCAGTGACTGGGTGGAGTGGTTGGAGTCACTGTAAAATTTGTATTAGAGCAAAATAGTGGTTGCCAAAGTGACTTATCCAAAAATAATTGGTAGGTCAATATCAAAGTATTAGACTGATTTTCTTAATAAAAAACTTGGTTGTGATGGTTAAAAATCCAAAACTAATTGGTAGGTGAACATGAAAGCATTACACTGAACAATTAATTAGAGCTGATGATGTCACAATTGGGGCTTAAGAATTCTGGTGGAGTCCTGTGAAAGTCAATTATGTTTTAATAGTTCAATAAAGGTTACATATTTTAAAAAGCTATAGAATAAAAAAGCTATAGAAAATATGAATAAATACATCCTGATAGTAAACATTATAAACGTTGAAGTGTGACCGGTTCTCTTTCTGTCCTGATTCCAGTAGTAATGGGGCTTCTCAGCAACAGAGTAGGAGGAGCACATGGATTACAAAGCCTCCCATCCCCACCATCAGCAGTATTGCACAATATTAGAAGGGTATTGCGCAACAGTTTTAAAACTTCCTAATGTTAAATATTTTTTTTAAGTATATAATATATCAAAACGATAAATACAAGCAACACAATCGGGAGCAATCTACACGTTTTAAAGTTGAAATCGTGTCTGTATCTTAAACGTTGTAGGAGGAGTTGAAGGCTAAATAATATTCAATATAGAACTATGACAAAAATTCTAAGCTACACTACGCAATTTTAGTAATTGTAAAACAATTTTTTAAGCCCCGCATTTTAGTAGCGTAGTTAGCTTAAAACCCAATGGTGTTTCTCACCGCTATTGCAGGCATCCACTTACCGAGCGTCAGGCAGGGAATCTCCAATAAATGTGTGATGTATGGTTTGCTAAACCTGAGTAAGTACCATTGACAGAACTGTCAATCAACCCAGAGCTATACGGTGATGTCTAATGAGTTTGCATTACTTTCCAGGACACTTTGGAAGGCCTACTCTGGAAACACTTGCTCATGTCATTAAATTTCCCTGTATTGACTAAGAGCACACTTTCCAAATTTAAAAAATGTAGAGGAATCTGCTGCAAAATATTTTCAAGGATGGCCATGTGCAGATTTCTGTAGGCTCATCTCGATGTGAGATCTGCTACTTTGGCATAAACAGCTTGGAAAGCCCCCTCTGACCTCTTTGAAAAATGCAAGAAGAGACTCAATTATTTTCTTGCAGTAAAGAACATCCATAGCCCTTTGCTGGACAATATCAGTCTCAGAGAAGATTTGTTCATATGTGTACAACATGAACACAAACTCAAAATCCTCCAGTTTTCTCACAAAGCCTTTGGCACAATCCAATGTATGTATCATTATCCATTGTCATATTTGAAATTATGTTATCAAATGTCTGCAGGAGGCCATCATAATTGTTTGCCACAGTGCTCACTATCTGTGATGTGAAATTCCATTGAGTAGGAACGTTTCTGGGCAACATTGAACAGCCTGCAGACTTCAGAAAATATGTCCTTTCTATGGATTTTGAAAGAAATTTGGCAAACCCAGAGAGTGATGCAAACAAATTCTCCTGAATTTCACCTGCACTATCCACATAGCCAACAATGACAGAGAGTTGGGCACGGCAGGATATATCAGTTGTTTCATCCACCTGCCATCCAAAAAAGCTAGCATCCTGAATTTGATCTCTAATCTGACATGGTGGCTGCAAGAGCAGAGATCAAGTCATTTTGAATAGTATGGGACATACCAGGAAACACAGTTGAGGGACACAGTTGAGGACTTGAATTGTGTGGACAGGACAGAGTCATATTTAACTAATGTTTCTTTGATTGCCCTGTAATTCCCCATGTTGGTTGACTCAAAACTCTCATCATGTCCCCTAAATGACAGCTCCTGCTGGCCAAGCAAGGATGTCACATCAATAAGGCGGTTTAGGAAGGCCCTGTTTTGTTTGACTGTATCATTATGTTAAGCCACTTGAATGTGAGCACTTTCATTGATTGCATGCTCAACCATGATCCTGCCCATGCAACTTAATCTTTTCATCCCTTTTATATGCCCCGTCAAAGTTATACAGCTTTTCAAACCCCACCTTTGACCAAACAACACATCTGTGAAATGGTTTCATAAAGAGGCATCCCTTACCAAAAAAAGTATACTTCAAGTTCTTTTTATTAAGTAAACTTTAGTAAAGTTCAAGTATATTTTCCAAGTATACTTTAAATAGTAAGTATACTAATATTAATGCACTAGTGGTATACTTATAAGTGTACTACTTTAATACTTATTGGGACTAAATTGGCCCACTCTTTAGTATATGAAAGTCTACTATTATGTACAGTGCCTTGCAAAAGTATTCGGCCCCCTTGAAATTTTCGACCTTTTGTCACATTTCAGGCTTCAAACATAAAGATATGAAAGTGTAATTATTTGTGAAGAATCAACAACAAGTGGGACACAATCATGAAGTGGAAAAAAATTTATTGGATATTTCAAAGTTTTTTAAGAAATAAAAAACGGAAGAATTGGGTGTGCAAAATTATTAGTTAATACTTTGTAGCGCCAGCTTTTGCTGCGATTACAGCTGTAAGTCGCTTGGGGTATGTCTCTATCAGTTTTGCACATCGAGAGACTGAAATTTCTGCCCAGTCCTACTTGCAAAACAGCTTGAGCTCAGTGAGGTTGGATGGAGAGTGTCTGTGAACAGCAGTTTTCAGTTCTTTCCACAGATTCTCGATTGGATTAGGGTCAGGACTTTGACTTGGCCATTCTAACACCTGGATATGTTTATTTGTGAACCATTCCATTGTAGATGTTTCTTTATGTTTTGGATCATTGTCTTGTTGGAAGACAAATCTTTGTCCCAGTCTCAGGTCTTTTGCAGACTCCATCAGGTTTTCTTCCAGAATGGTCCTATATTTGTCTCCATCCATCTTCCCATCCATTTTAGCCATCTTCCCAGTCCCTGCTGAAGAAAAGCAGGCCCAAACCATGATGCTGCCACCACCATGTTTGACAGTGGGGATGGTGAGTTCAGGGTGATGAGCTGTGTTGCTTTTACGCTAAACATAACGTTTTGCAAAGTTCAATTTTGGTTTCATCTGACCAGACCACCTTCTTCCACATGTTTGGTGTGTCTCCCAGGTGGCTTGTTGCAAACTTTAAATGATAGTTTTTATGGATATCTTTTAGAAATGGCTTTCTTCTTGCCACTCTTCCATAAAGGCCAGATTTGTGCAGTATACGACTGATTGTTGTCCTATGGACATACTCGCCCACCTCAGCTGTAGATCTCTGCAGTTCATCCAGAGTGATCATGGGCCTCTTGGCTGCATCTCTGATCAGTCTTCTCCTTGTATGAGCTGAAAGTTTAGAGGGACGCCCGGGTCTTGGTAGATTTGCAGTGGTCTGATACTCCTTCAATTTCAATATTATCGCGTGCACAGTGTTCCTTGGGATGTTTAAAGCTTGGGAAATCTTTCCGTATCCAAATCCGGTTTTGAACTTCTCCACAACAGTATTTCGGACCTGCCTGGTGTGTTCCTTGTTCTTCATGATGCTCTCTGTGCTTTCAACGGACCTCTGAGAATATCACAGAGCAGGTGCATCTATACGGAGACTTGATTACTTGATCACAGGTGGATTCTATTTATCATCATTAGTCATTTTGGTCAACATTGGATCATTCAGAGATCCTCACTGAACTTCTGGAGAGAGTTTGCTGCACTGAAAATAAAGGGGCTGAATAATTTTGCTCGCCTGATTTGTCAGTTTTTTATTTGTTAAAAAAGTTTGAAATATCCAATGAATTTTGTTCAACTTCATGATTGTGTCCCACTTGTTGTTGCTTTTTCACAAAAAATTACAGTTTTATATCTTTATGTTTGAAACCTGAAATGTGGCAAAAGGTCGAAATGTTCAAGGGGGCCAAATACTTTCGCAAGGCACTGTATACTTTAAGTGTAAAAATAGTAAAGTTTGAGTACACATATAGTTTATATTTAATTTTCATTTTATACTGCAACTATACTACTAGTGAACATATAGATATACTGCTAGTTTACTAGTTATTTACTTTAATTAAAAAATTTATAAATTTAATTTTCCTTCATTTAAAGAGGTAAGCTGACCAACAATCTCTTATTTACAGCAACCACCTAGGACTTTACAGCAAACACCAAATTTTTTGGCTCAGACAATTTAATCTCAGACGGGAATCGAACTTGCGACCTTGTGACTACGAGTCTGCCGCTTTTCCACTGAGCCATGTGTGCCATTGATTTCTATATATATATATTTCAGTGAAACTCAGTATTAGTATGGTGTTCCTAATAATCCTTTAGGTGAGTGTATATATATATTAAAGAAAAGTATTCTTTCCTTATACAGAACCTTATTGTATACTTGGCTTATACTGACAAGTATACAGAAAAGTCTAAGTATATTTGGCCTATACTTGTACTTAAGTAAAGTTTTAAGTACAAGTATAGGCAAAATATACTCAGACTTTTCTGTATACTTGTCAGTATAAGCCAAGTATACTTATAATGTTGTTAAGTATATCTCTGATGAATGTATAAAAAGTAGACTGAATGCATACTCTCTTATTCTTAGTTTAAAATAAATATACTAATAGTACACTTGAATAAACTTCTTTTTCGTAAGAGATGGCTAGCAGTACATTTTCTTTGTCACAGCAATTCCAGTCAGCCAGCTGCCTTTGTCATACCTGGAGAGCTGAAAATACTTTGCTGTTACTTTGCCCTATCTTTTGCAATAAATCAATCTCAGGTGTTGTTGTGCCCTGCTGTTTAATTTTAAGTTTCTCCTCATAAGGAAGACTTTCAAATGACTTGGTCAAAATCAGGTTGACAATATTAGCATTGTCTGACATTGTGTGTAGTTTGCTAGCTGGCTAGTTCACCCCTACGACACTAGCCTAGCCTACTCTATGAATGAATGAATGAACGAACGATCTAACGAAATTATATCAAACTTGAGGAAATGTGGGAATTAGATTAAACTGAAACAAGGAATGTGTTGTATAATTGTATGAAATGTATGATGAAAATTGTCTAGCAATTTCGCCAAGCAAATACCAAGATATTGGTGGCAGCAGTTTGTCTTTCCACTACACAGGCAAAATCCGCGATGGGACTAAGCTTGAATATCACTGTCAATCATAAGGAGATGCAGTCTTGCAACAGACCCTCCAATCATCATGCAGAAGCCCGGAATCCAGGCCAGTCCACTCCTCCATTCACCCCCAGAGACACTGAGCATCCGTGGGCGGCACATAATCATAGCATTTATCCAATGATCTTCTAGTTTTCAAGCACTGAAAAAAACTGTTTAAAGCAGCCCCATTGAAGTCCACGAATGCCAGGCTTCAACAGGGAAATGCACTGTGACGCTAGGGGAATGTATGAGAAGGAAATCGAGTCAGTTGACCTGCTATATTTGGCTGATTGTGAACGAACTGGTCTTTGAGATGAACGTGTTCTAACGCATTTTTGTCAATAAAATGTTAACACAATAGTACATATTTGACCATAATCTTTTTTTATTTTAGGGGAAGCTGTTAGATTAGAAAAACTACAACACTGTTTTCACAATTCTGGGAATCTCAGGAATATTGAAAAATAACAATGTGAACATACCCTAAGAGTATTGGATTGATAGACAAAGCCTTAAAAGGATATAGATAAACACAGATTGCCTGTCAAAAAACAACCATCCACTCTAATTCCATTTTCTCAGAATGTATACCGGTAGTTTCAAGTCATTCAATGTGATTTCACCCACCCCTACAGCTGAAAATCCAGAGATAAGTAGAGAGAGATGGAAGGGAGAAACACTGTTCATCACATGCTAACAAATGGACCTCACATGCTATCAGCTGCTAGCGGAACAAAAGGAACATTGTGAGTGATGTGTTGCCTTTTGTTGGAATAAAAACAGACTGATGTAAGCCTTTCCTATCAGCCTCAGAGTGGTCCATTTCAATAGTTACTTAATGTCACCAGTAACAGAAGTAGTGTGGACATCTAATGTATATGCTGTAGGGTATTGTTAATCCAAGATGAGGATTTTATCATATCATTGGAATAAATCATTACTATATGTTTACCTGTATATGGGCCTGCAACTGCAACAATTCCACCCCTTACACTCTTAAATATATAATTGTACTCCATCCATCATTTAAAGCCAAGCAGCATTAAACTGTACTCCTAAAATGAAATTTTGTGGAACCAAAATGAACATTTTAAAAGAGCCTGTAGCACAGACCACTGTTAATAAAACTATTGAGCATGTATATATTGGCTGGGTCATTCTGTGTTCCACCAAATAAGGTTTTTCTTTAACAAGGCAGCCCAGTTTTATGTGCGCTGTCTTAAAGAAGCCATGTCCTAAACATCTGTGCAGGATATGGACTACACTGTATCTATTTTCAGGGATTCTGGCATAGCCGTACGGTCCAGTCACACTGAAAACCAAACCCGTTACGGTTCCATCTTTGACTCTCCCTCAGTCCCAGTTGCAGACCAGGCCCTTTGTTTTTAGTGCATCTGGTGGATAAGATGGATTTCCTCCCCTCTGGGGCAGCGGTGAGTGACCTAACTGCAAGCGTATTGTTTGAGGTGAGCCGGGTAAACGTCTTACATCTGATAAGATAAGAGTCCAGCATGAGTAAGCGTGAGGCTATCTTGGCTTATCACGCGGAGATTTTCCAACTGACCTGATTTGAGCCATGTAATTTAACCAGTGAGAAAGATCCTAGAACAATGATAATGGCTGCTCGTGGATTGTTTCATTGTTTCACAGTAAGAATTTAGCAGTTTTCCAATGGAAAGTTAGTGTTTGATGGACACTAAATAAAGGATTAGGGGGCCTGCATTTTGCAAATTATGGTAAGGGCACTTTTTGGTGCAAGAAAGAACAACTGAAACAAACATGCACACATTTATAAGATTTATAACATTTGCTATTCTACAAAAATATCTTAGAAGAAAAACACTGCATTATTGGTTTTGACAGAATAAGTAGCTATGTTCTTACTGCATTGATTTGTTTAACTAGAGCTAATTTAAAATCACGTTCCTGTGCAACAGCTGTTAAAAAATTGCAAATAATTAGGGTCCTCTGCCTGCCAAATGTATCTTATTCCAGGTAAAAAAAGAATTTTAAAGAGACCAATTAGAGTTTCTCTGAAAAAGAAACACCCCAATTTACTTTCCATCCCTTTCAAAAAACATATTTAACCCCCCGATGTGTTCACCAGGCCAGACACATTCTCGCAAAGCTATTTGTCTGGATTGAGCGGCAGCACAGAATGCCCCAGAGAAGTGGAGATCGAGTCGAGCCACGGCGCCCTCCATTCCTTCGTGTTGGCCTGCTGTACATCTTCACCGCTGTGTACACTTGTTGAACTGGTCGCCATGGCAACCAGACACCATAATGCATTCAGCTTCTGGAGACACAGGCAGTGAAAGGTAAAGTGTTCAAAAAGCAGTCCAAAGTAGCGCAGGGACATGAAACAGTATAGTTGGCACTGATGAAGCATGGGCGAGCCGTTGCTATAGCACTGTTGGTCTTGGCTGAAGCGTCGCCTGCTGTAATGGAGTCGACTTATAAGGACCATCCTTAAATCTTCACATTGAAATGCATAAGCTATCCCCTGCTAAATCAAACCAAGATATTTAATGCAATATAAATATAAATTTACTCTACTAGATTTGGGAACACGAAAAACACAATGCATCAAACATACTGTAGCTCTTTTAAACAGTGTTAAACAGATGTGAGTGGCTCTGGTTTCCTCCCTGGGGTAGTCAGAGTGAATGTAACCAGGCTGCATTTGTAGATGGATCTCCCTTCACTACTTCAGAGATCACTGTAACATTTAGCTTGTTCCAAGCCAGAATGTTAGTCCTTTGGCAACGCAGCCTAACCCACTTATCCCAGTGGTTGGTCAGTGACAAGCTTGGATGAACGCCTCGACCTCAATATATTAAGCACAATAAAACAGGGTCAGACATATAAGTCTAAGAGTGCTCTGTACTTCAGATTCCAGATCTGTTTTTGTGAATGGGTCAGGATCTGTGAAGTACAGCACTTCTTGCTAATCTCATCTGGAGGTTGTTTTGAAGTGTTGTGTTATATCCCGTAGCCACAAATGACCATTGCTTCTCTGGCACCACCTCAGCATGTGGGAGTGTTTAAGCCCCATGAACTCTCTTCAGCTCCCCTTCCAGCAAGAACCCAGGCTTCAGTCCCCTCATGGCAGCCTGGTTCCTTTGTAGTTCAACCCAAGGTTAGCTTGCCGTAGCCATAACACATGTAATGTACCATAACCCCGTAGAGACAATAGTGAAAGAGAAAATAGTGGGAGAGAGCTACGGAATTTATGGAGGCAAAATATCACCATGCTTGTAACATTTTGTTTGTGTGTGCGAATGCAGTGCCCGCACGAGTCTCTGTGTGTTCGTCGTGGCATGTGTGTGTGTGTGCGTGTGTGTGTGTGTGTGTGTGTGTGTGTGTGTGTGTGCATTCTCAGGCAGTGACCACTGCTGACCCAGAATAAACAGCGATCGTTTTTCCTGTTCCCTCCAACCCAGAGACACCTGGGGGTTCTTCATTCACAGGGTCAGGGGGCTCTTACTCAGTCATTCCAGACCTTTCACAGGCACTGCCAGAGTTGTTCCTCAGTATTTTTAGTCAGGCCCCCCCGCCCAGTCCCCATCCACCATTCATTGTTACAGTCACTGGAGGGGGCTTGACATTAACAGTATTCTTGGCCATCTCCCATAACACAAGTCTGTATGAGGGAGACGATCAGCTGGATAACCGAAGCAACAATTCCTGCTATTTAGATATTTAGAAATAGGTAGTATGAAGCAAACATAGTTCAGGTGAACAACAGTGGAGTAAAAAGCACACAATTCAAAACATCTGTTGGGTTGAATTAAATTATTGTTTCCCTCAACAGTGTTTGACAACTTGCAAAAAATATTTTTGCCCTGCAATAGACCTTTAATAAAAAAATGTAAAGGGTGATAGTAGTGTATAACTTAATTTCAATATCTTCTTGCCCATTTGTGATATTAATACAACACATGTAACAATTGGCAAGGTTATCACTTGTACACTACCTTTACTAAAACAATTTGCACATGGCAGCTTGGAGACAGGGCCTCTCCTGAAACCTCTGGGGAACCATAACTAACTGCCCCACATCGCTTACACACAGGCTCACATTACAATCCCATTAATCTACACGGTCCATTCTCCAAACTGTATTCCCCCACCTGTGGACAGTTTAGGTGAGTTCCCTGTTATAGTGTTTTTACACTACGAGAGATACCGATAGCTTGTCTAAAATGTCCCGCGTTGGCTACTGGCTGGTCTTGGGATATGAATGCAGCACTTCTCTGTCCTACAGTACCTATTTGCTCCGTTATCGCAGGGGCTGGCGTGGGTTAAGGAGGGTTTAGAAGCTGATAGGAAGTGGCAGGATTTTAGGATCTAAGGGTTGTTATGAAAACATTGGACACGTTTCTTCCTGCTGCCAGTTACAGGATCCCAGCACACACATCCTTCAAGGAGGTTTTGAGAGATTCTTCCATCCACGTAACAGTGGTAAAAAAAGTAAGTAAATTTAAAAATAAGTGCCTTTCAAAACAAATTAGCCCGATGAGTTCACAGGGAAATTTTCTTCTAATTGAGCAATAATACGATAATCACAGCAGAGGTTTTGATTGTGTTTGAGTCTATCAAGGATAATCGTCCTGGGTTATCACAAAACACAACATTTCCAAATGTAGTTTCAGACATACAGACATAATTTCTTAAGCAAAAACTCTCTCCTTACTCCTCTCTCTAATCTCTCTCATTCTAATAAAGCATAAATTGCCTGAAATTATTGCATTTTATGTTAAAGACAGTTTTTTCTTGTCTTAAATTGGTTGAATGAATACATATTGGTTGACATACATACTATACATACACTGGTGGGAATCAAACCAGGTTGCAAGAGTTATGCTCCTATTAAGAGAGCAACACAAGATATTTGACCTATAGGCATCTATGAACTCCAATGAGTCTTGTCCATATTATCAAATTGAGCCATTAAACTCGGTTACATTGTAGCCTGCTTAAAAAGGCTTCAAGTACATGGACACTCACCTATCTAAGCCAGTGAAGTGTAAAAAGAGCTGCTGTTGGTCCACTGAGCTACTGATTGGCTGGACATCACATCCCACTGCTTATCTGGTCTCAGCTCCAGTTGATGTTGGCAGTCATACCTCCTCTTCTCTGGGCCCGGGAAGGATGATGAGAATCAAACCAGCCTACTGGGGCCAGAACTTTGGAGGATAATGGAGAAGGTAACTATGCACTCAACAAGGCTAATCATTTCAAAAGATGAAAATAAAGTTTAACGACAAGGAATAACTCCACAGTCTCACAGGCGTAATATTACCATAGGGACATCCAATTGATCAATGAGCCTATGATTGTACGGGCTATTTATTACCTTACGTTTTTGTAGGGAAGATGTTTAGGTGTTTTAGTAGTCTGTCAATTCATTATGAATTGGAATTTAACATATTAATTAATGGCTATGTTAAATGAATTCTGCATTGCAGTCATTATGCAGGAGCCCTTTTTCCAATGGTCAAATTAACTTACAGACTGCTCTTGGGTCCTGTTTAAAAATGACTACCATTGCCCTCACAAGTACACTTTCAGTGTTCAGAGGTAGAAGATAGTGTGGGTACAGGATGACTGTAGACACTGCATAAATATCGCTATGGCAGGTTAGAATAAATGCCTGGTTTAGCTTAAAGCAATTTAGGAACATAGACAAATGATAGAATTTCGTCATTGTTCCCCTTTAATGCGTGATTTCTTTTTAGAACATTTTTCAGTTTGAACACCCTTGTTGTCATGGATTCCCCCTCCGAAGTGGTTGGCCCACTGCTTATCTTCCAGGGTAATAAGCTGGTCTGGTTTCTACTCAAAGTGTGCACGCATCCAGCTCGAGTTCTCTCACATGACATTTCATCACACACACCAGCGCGTTTGCCGTCATGTAACATGACAATGTAAATAGAAACAGTATGGAAATTATTATAAAATTTACAGGAACAATATTTGTAATTTTTTGACAACTTTTGCCATCTAAATATGCCCTTAGTTACTTTCATCATTATTTTTCCTGGTGATCTAAAGGCCCTTCCAGCAGCCTTTGGGAGCTTAGACCCCCTGTTGCAAAATGCTGCTGTGGAGTTTTTGTATGTATATCCTTGGTCAACTTGATCTCACAGAATTCTGTGAAATGAACACGGACCCTTAACTTCTAAATCTGTGGCAGCTTCACGGAATCGCCTGATGACGCAGCAGAGTGTAAATAGCGTAGACAGTGGATGGGCGTATAAACATGTGACTCCCATGCCAGAGATTGTGAGTTCAAATCCATGTGGACACTTTGCATGCATTTTGTTTTCTATTCCAGCGCGATGCAGATGTGTTGCAAATGTACTTTTTTGGGTACTAAGGGTTTGGGTAAGGCTTAGATCGACTTAACAGCAAGGATTCTGAGTGGTTAAGGTTAGGGTAAGGGTTTGGGTAAGGCTTAGATCGACTTTACAGCAAGGATTCTGAGTGGTTAATGTTAGGGTAAGGTTTTGGGTAAAGCTTAGATCGAGTTAACAGCAAGGTCTCACTGAATTCAGTGAAATCACCATGCCATCACGTCCGTGTGCCCATCGCAGATGTTTTTGCGCTTCCTTGTAACTGCCACATATTTTGGCCTGTGTTCTTTTCACAGAATTTTCGACCATTCCGTGAAATTGACACAGATTTTGGTCCATGTTCATTTCACGGATTTCTGTGAGATCAGGCTGCCTTGGTGCAAACGTTTCGTTTTATTCTGTTTAGGTAAATTAAACTAAGCTAAAAAAATGTAGAAGAGTTATTGTTAAGAATCTATGAAAAGAATGCCATGTCATAGATATAATTAGTTTATAGGTACAAAATAATTTATATAGTAACTCCAGATTGTCCTTTTAGATTAGACTCATTGGGGAATCCTAATGAAAAGGCATTAGGTAGCATTAGCAATGTTATTACTCACTTCCTCAATAATCACCCATTGTCATTATTGTATTGAACACTGCAAAGGGCCTTTGGCACAAACAGCAGGCCACCACCTGGGGTCTGTAGTCCTTGTGTGTGGCACGGCTCCCACGAGATTCAATTGTTCAACTAATGTCATTGTGAACTTCAATGGGTCTGGCCCTGCTCCCAAATCCTGCGGTACAATGATTGCAATTCATCATGGGAATATTGAAACGGATTGAGCCGTCTGATTTAAAGCCACGGGTGGTGAGTAATTTGCCGCTGTCACAGGGGTCTCATATATTTTCATTGTCATTGTGAGCATTACGGCATGTTATTTATTTACCCTCCTGTCCTCTGTGAAGGAGCGTTACAGGCGGCTGAGTTCATTCACACCTTATTTATCAATTAGATCCCACCGCAGCCCTTTGACAATGTTGATTCACTGGACAGGACTCATTTGTGTAGCCAGTATTGTGACAATATTAGATATGCAATAGTGCTTCCTTAATAGGTCTATAAACAAACTCTGGACAATATGTTACAATGAAAAATCCACTGAACTTAAATTAGCATAATGATGTGCATAGTTACGATGCACCCACGCCTATAGATGCAGAACAGCTGCTAACAAAATTGAGCAAAACCCATAGGTCTCTTGGAGGTTGGCTGATTTTGGTTGTGTAGCTCAGCATTCGATTCCGTGGTAATTAGCGCTCTTAGTGGAATGTCAGCTTATTTGTAAGTGCCAGGTGCAAGTCAGGCGTGTGCTGAGTATCACAGATTGTTGATTGGATTTCCACTGATTTGCAAATGGACGATAAGGGTCATTAGATTCCCCCCCCCCCCGATCCACCCCAATTATACACCTTTCCTTATTCCATTAAACTATGTGTAGATCAATTTTGCTAAACTATCCAACGTGCAAACAACAGCAGACTAGTAGCAAGGTGTTTCTGTTCCTATTCCTATAGACTAATTGGACTGAAGACGACAGACCGGCAGGATGCTCAGAATTTTGAGTTTCTAGGCCAGACAATTTTGTTTAATTATCAAAGGCTACTATAGACTTTTTCTGTGGAACAGGATGACGATGATGTGGCCTAGTTTATTCACAATTGACAGCCAATGTGCTCTTGTGGAAACATTTTAACCTTGTGGAAACATTTAAAAAATTCAGATGGTTTTGGAATTTGTACTTTTTATTTACAGACATATTATGCCTTCTTTCCAACCTCAAATGCATTTACTTTCCAGTGGTAGCCGACATTTCCTGCTATTGTATTTTGACGTTCAAAAGACATAATTACAGCCTCAACTAAACATAAATATAATCCCCAGATTGTTCCTAAATCGGAGTTCCCATTCATTAAAAAGACTGGCAATAATTGACACCAGTGTACCCTTGTAAAAGCAAATTCTTCAGTGGATTATATTGTATAAGGATATAACAACCACGTATATTTGGCCTGTGTTCTACCCAAATTGTGAATTACAAGGGCTAAAGAGAAAAGCTACCATCCAGAGATGGAACAAGTATTCGAAGGCCACGCTCTGATGACGTGGATTGGGGTGTGTTCAAGACTGCCTTAACATGATTGAATATGCTCAGGGGCATTAATGGCCAATCTGGCACCCTAGGCAAAAACTCAAAAAATCGCCCCCCCCCAAAAGAAATTTACCAGCAGGGGAAATAACAATGTTTCACTATCCCTCTCTCAAACTCTCCTTTTGCATGAAAAAAGAAGTCAACATGGCATTCTAAATAATGTTAGTTTGCAAGTAATAGTGGCCTTGATCAAAAAATATATGTCTGGGCCCTCATCCCACATATATTCATATTATGTGATTGGTAAGATTAGAACAGTGCCTGCAGTTATCTTGACTTCCAATACCAGATTTTGTATATTGTGCTCACTTTAGCTAATTTAACACCTATGCCAAGCTATATAATTCAAAACTATATTGAACAAAAATAAAAAAGCAGCAATTTCAAAGTAGTCCCTATGATAGAGAGTTTATATATAAAGGAATCAGTCAATTGATTAAAGTTGAGGGGGGGGGCAGTTATTAGTTTATGCACATCAGATAATTAGTAACATTAACTGTAAAATAACAAATGAAAGTATATCAGTATGCAATTCTTTCCTCTCATAGTTTTCAACTAGCCTATATGTGTGGCGTCCTGGAGAAACCCTTCACAAGGTGACAGATACAAGTTACAGGATATACATTGTTACTTCAAATCTAATCATATCTGACAGTGACATTACTCTAATGATGCTTATTTTTTATCTTCCTGGATTTCTTGCCAGCTATAACTGATAAGCACTCTGCAGCATGGGCAGAAAAGTATTTAAAAAATGGGACTGTACTTTGCTGTGGCATATATGGAAAGGATTTTTTTGTTCATAATCACATTATGAATGTAAATGTCAGTTAAACTTCAAGGCTACATTAATAACTTCTTAGCAATTTATTTTTAAATTTAAAATGGCTTTTTCTTGAATGATCGATTGTTTGTCACACAAAAGAGCAGGCGGCGTAAGCTTTTGATCTGACATGGCTTGAAAATTTTGCTAGCTGTCCAAAAACCATTTAAATTATTATTTTTGTACATTACAATTAAGATTATGGTGTAAACTATAGAAAACATAAAAAAATCTCAGTTTGTACAGAAAATATTTTTTTGGGCTTATGGCAAAGAACACGTGAGCGTGACATCCGACAGGACATCCACACATATACTAGAACCGCAAAATAGAATTCCTGAAATTCAGATGTGACTTTTCATGTTGAAATTAGTCAAAAATATTTATTGAACAAAAATATAAATGCTATATATTTACAGTGTAGGTCTGCTGTTTCATGGTGCATATGTTATCCCATCATGGAAAATCCATCAATTAAGGCTAAATGTATTTCTACAATTGACTGATTTCCTTACTTGAACTGTAACTTAGGGTAAGTAATTGAAATTGTTACATTTTTTTGTCCATCTGTTTGTTTAGTATACATGTTGATTTCAAATAAAAAAGAATAACATACCCTACATCATGCACCATTAACATGGCAGATTATTATACTATCAGTTGGTAAACAAATGTTGCAAATTACTACATAAACTGGATCGTGAGCTACAACAGTGGTTTCATACAGTACTTTTGACAAGTATAACTACACAGCTTGTTATTTGTTCATTTTCAGCGCAGTGAAGTACACTGCAATGCTTTGATTACATAATATATTGTATTTTAGCACACATTCTAGATTATTTACTATTCATTTCAAAGTTGAACAGGATAATAGGCCAGCTAACTGGTAACTTGTGTCTAAACTTTGTGGGTGTCAAACATTGTTAACTGTACGGAATAGTCAACAAATCATTTTTATCTTCCCTGGCCAGAAGTGAAGGTAAAGTTGGAAGAAACCATTTCTTAGAGGGGGTGGAGTTGTAGTAAGGTCTTAGCGCACACCAGTCAGGTATATAGTGAATTGTTATATGCAATTGCACAGTTGACAAAACAAATTACAGAGAAAAAACAATTGATTTAAACTAATAATGTACATTTATTTTTGGGGGACAGAAAATATTTTAGGTGGTTTAAAGCCCCTCTAACATAGGACTAATGACATCACTGGTAGCCTACCTACAGAACAGCAGTCAGAAATGTTCAATTGAACTGGAGCACGCAGTCGACTCACCCAGCATCCACACCTGGCCCTTCATCAATATCATCTCACTCATAACAAACACATAAGTCTTGAGTTAATGTGTTATTTGTTTTGATTTCTATAATATTTAAAACTACATAAGGATTGGTTGCCGCCATACGGTATGTATATATTTTTTAAGGGCCAGGACTCTGAACCTCATACTGGCGCATTCAGGGACCTATCATGGCGGTCACCTCAGATGCACAAAACCTCCAAACGTGTTAACCTCCGAAAAGCTGCTTGACCAGATGGCATCCTGGGTTCTGGAATCCTGACTGTCCCCTTTCAGGTGGTGAAGATTGGTAACAACAACTCTTCCATAATGATCCTCAATACAAGGGCCCCACAAGGCTGTGTACTCAGCCCCCACCTGCATTCCCTCTACACCCATGACTGTGTGGCCACCTACATCTCTAACTCCATTATCAAGTTTGAGGACGTCACAACACTTGTAGGTCTAATTACAAACAATGATGAGACGGCCTACAGAGAGGAGGTCAGCATGCAGATGGCATGGTGTCAAGTGAATAATCTTAATGTAAATAAAAACAAAGAACTGATTGTGTACTACATGTTGAACGATATGGAGCACTCCAATACTCATCAATGGAGATGCCGTTGAGAGGGTCGCAGACTTTAAAGGATCACTCCAGACCCCTAAACAGCTCAAACTTGTTTTGCCGGTCATTTTTTACGACACGACAGTCACTAAAAACAGCATGTTTGGTACTTCCCGACTCGGCCACCTTGTCTGAAAATTCAAACAGTGACGTCAACGCAACATTTTCGAAACTATAAACTGTTAGTTTTGAATCAAGTTAATATTTGAATCAAGTCGATTGGAGAATAAAACTGGTCAAATAAAGATCAGGAAATCAACGGAACGCCTCTAGCTGTAGTTTTGAAAGTGTTGCATTGACGTCACTCTGTGAAATTCTGAACACTTACGGTGACCGAATTGGGAATAACTGAACACGCTGAGTTTTTTTTTGTGACTATCGTGTTGGAAACATGACCGGCACAACAATTTTGAGCTGATTAGGGATGTGGGTGTTCCGTTATGTTCCTCTGAGTTCACATCTCAGAGAATCTCAACTGGTCACTCATCCACAGGAGTTAAGAAGGCATGGCAGCACCTATTTACCCTCAAGAGGCAGATGAAATATGACCTGAGACCTCTGACAATGTTCTTGAGGGACACTATCGAGAGTGTACTGACAGTTTGAATCATGGTCTGGTATGGGAACTGTCACGGTCTCCCCCTCCTGGAGTGCCAGAGTCGGTGCCTCCAGCCCCATCGACTCCATGTTATGTCTTCTGTTTAATGGATTGTCTGTCCTATCCACCAATAGATAACATTCTCCCACAATCAAACATTCACAGCTGGATTCATTAACATTATTAGTGCTGTATTTAAGTCTCTTGTTTGTTTGCTCTTTTGTGGTTCATGGTCTATATGTAATGTTTTTGTTAGGTGAAGTTAAAAGTTCATGTTCATATTCATACAGTTAGACTCCTCAAAGTCCAGTTATTTTTTCTGTTTCTTATTGTTAGTTTTTTTGTTGTTGATTTTTTTCTCACCTTTTTCTCATCTTGTCCAGTTCCTACTGACCCTGCCTTGTCAGCAGCACTGCAACTCCTTTGACATGTGCAGGATGGTGAGGGGCGCTCACATGGTTCTCAGGTCCACCATATGCTGCCAGTACAAGAGCATCCTGACTGGTTTTTCAGGAGCATCCTCCTGGTTTTTCCCACAGTCCATCAGGATTCTAAATGTTGCACATTAAAAGTCATGGTATAGGCTCACGACAGTCATATTGTCATTCCACTGGTATTCGATCACCACAGTATCATGCTGATGTGTAGCCTTCTGTAAATGATGATAGCCGCCAACTACATTCCTGTAAGCAGGCCTGGACACATGATCATTCTATATCCCACTGCACATTGATGCAATCAGAGGTATTGTTGTATGTACATATAATTATATTGGAACACTTTAGAAAATTCTGATGCATCTTAATCAACTATTCTGTAGGTACTGCCTACTGTTTACATGTACAGACTCTATATTTACTGATCAGGCATAACATTATGATCATCTGCCTAATATTTTGTAGGTCCCCATTTGGCCGCCAAAACAGCAGCCCCATATGTAACAAACTGCAATGCATTTGTGTTCTGACACCTTTCTATCAGAACCAGCATTCACTTTTTCATCAACTTGAGCTACAGTTGCTCGTTTGTTGTATCGGACCACATGGGCCAGCCTTTGCTCCCCACGTGCATCAATGAGCTTTGGCCGCCCATGACCCTGTTGCCGGATTACTGCCTCTCCTTCTCTGGACCACTTTTGATAGGTACTAAACACTGCAGCCTGGGAACAGCCCACAAGAGCTGCCGTTTTGGCACAGCTATCTAGCCATCACAATTTGGCCCCTGTCAAAGTCGCTCAAATCTTTATGCTTGCCCATTTTTCCTGCTTCTATCATGACAACTTTGAGGACAAAATGTTCACAAATATATCCCACCCACTGATAGGTGCTGTGACAACAAGATTATCAGTGTTATTCACTTCCACGGTCATAATGTTATGGCTGATTGGTGTGTATATACAGTATTATATTATGCTTCATTCTCTAGCCACCTTCATATCATATGGTATTGGTTATTGATAGAGATGGTGTCTATTTTCTGTGTATATCGTTAAGTTTTTATTTTTGTTATTCTTTTACTGCATTGTTGGAGTTGGAACCGAGGCACAACATTTTCACTGTACATGCAATAACACTTGAGTTCTTCTGTATGTGTGACAAATAAAACTTGAAACTTGAATTTCCCAACTGGTTGCATTAAATCCAGCCCTGTAGGCAGAATTTGAATTGGAATGCTATTAAATTATGCTAGCTTTTTTCTGGAGGGAAGATAACTTAACCATTTATTACCCCAACTGTACTTATGCAGTTGAATTGTACACATTTAAGGCCACCTGAAAATGTATTCTTGTCTCAACACTGCAATGGGACTCATTAGTTCCATATTAATTTATTGAACTATGTGAGTTTGTTTTGAATGGCGCAGTGCCCCAACTGGGTTGAGATTTCACCTAATGTCCAATGGAAATCTGAGCTCCACCCATCTGAACTCCACCCATCAATGCAACAGGCTTTCCAAAATATACTGAGCTAATGACTAGCAAACCACAACCCACTTACTGTATCACATACCCATTCTAAAAATATGTCCAACATAATTAGTCAGCTTCAGATAATCTGTCAATCCTATCTGCCTACCTCCAAACACAAGGTTTGTACGCATAACTTTCTCTGTTTGTTCAGTGTTCAGACGTACAGTAAAGACTTGTGTTGCTTGTCTCTGTGGGGATTCATGTAATTTGTTCCCAGGTACTTCCTGATCCATCTTCTTCAGTGAGATTAACATCTGTGTTCTTCTGCTGCACCCTTGTGGTGTTTGGGTGAATCATCCCCCCGTCGCACCAGATAAGAGGACTGACCTACAAGCGGAGAGGAAGAGGCAAAGCCAGAGGATTATTTCTGGCCCAAAATCTGTCTATGTTAGATAAGATTTCCTTTTTGTATGTAGCTCCACAAGACAGTGTTCAATGGGGGGAGTTTTTTATGAGAATAACAGTTTCAGAAGGTAGAATAAACATGGTGAAGCAAGGATCAAGAAACGACAAAATGTGTTTTTATAAAAAATATGATCTTCCATTTTTTTCCACATTCGACGTATAAATGAAAATTTTCACTCCTTTTTAGAGATTTTCATTGTCATGTTCCATACATCTGATATATTGTTTGATGTCAAAAACCGATTATATTTCAAATCCAATACGGTAAACGTACTGCATACAATCACAAATAAATTCTCCACGGCCCCCACGGTCTTTCAGGCATGTATTGTCATTTCTCATCTTCTAACCCATACATGTGGTCTCAAAACATGTATACCAGCTAAAAAAAAGAACTTTATGCTTTCTGCCTGCTTTGCTTCCTCTGGGTGGCCACCTAGAACACAAAACAACATACCCTGGAATCCAAACACAAAGTGAATGTAACTGCATTTGCCCAAGCAAGAGAAAGTTATGATCTGTGATAGCTAACTCGCTATGGAGTTAAATATTTAGCTACTCACCTCATAAAGATCTGACCAATGAGTTTCAGGTATGACACAACACTCGCACTGCGGCCACCAGCGTTAGATGTTATTAGAGTATGTAATCAATTGTGCATGTTATCAGTCCTGAAAACAGTGCAACCAATGTGATTTTTGGGGTGGCTCCAGCCGGTGAAAGGCAACCAGAGGGATGGGAGCCCCAGTACAGGGGACAGCACCTCCAGAACAGGGAGAGGGGGTGGAGCTGGCGGAACTTGTAGTGGTGACAGAGATGCCGGCACTGGAAGAGGGGTTGGAGCCTCCGGCACTGGGAGAGGGGGTGGAGCCTCTGGCACTGGGAGAGGGGGTGGAGCCTCTGGCACTGGGAAAGGGGGTGGAGTTGCCGGCACGCTTCTCTGACTTAGGTCAAATCAGGTTTTTGGGCATAACAATTACTTCATGAATACATGTACAATTTGTGCAAGATCACTTGTAACTTATTTGGCTGGCCAGTTAAAAGAACTTCAAAGACATTTTTAAGTGTCACTTTTTGCGTAGTTACTGCAGTTAGCCTTTGTAGGGCAGTGTTGTTGTGATATATTTCTTGTATTTTCTCTCAGAAAAAATAATCTTGTTTTCGTCTGAATGCCAATCAAATGATGAGGTGCTTTTGTTGGTTACATGCGAACATTTGACTATTTAAATTATTCCAGCAATTTGAAATCACACTGATGTGAACTTGCAAATTGATGATAGGAAAGATACATTGGTGCATAAAACAGTCTAATGAAATTTGGTACAGTTGTGGGCAAACTTTAGAGCACCCCTGACACTTGTTTTTACAAGGCATTTTTCTATGAACAGAAGTTAAGCTTACCTCTATCACAGGTGTTGAACTGGTATTACAGAGGGCATAATGTATTTGGTCTGTCCTTTCAAATATTGTCCAATTAAAACCTAGATTGCCAGAAATGTCACCTAACCAATTGTTTACCTAATCAATTAATCAATCAATTGTACAAGGTAAGAGTGTTTGACACCTGTGCTACATGATACAAAGTGAACCATACCATCTTTCTGTTCATTATAAATTCAAAAGTCTTTCAATTAGATTGGTCTTCAATTAGTCAGGTGAAGACATATGGCAGTATTTAAAATGACTCTGAAGTACATACAGTAACGCTACAATGTCCCTGGTGTATGTGTGTTTAGTTTGGTTAGTTTTTTGTTCTTTGTTAAGTTAGTCTTCTTGTATTCCTGTCTTTAGTGGTTTCTCCCCTGTGTGTTTTGTTTTGATTCAGTTTCCCGCCTTAAGTTCACATGACCCTGTCACTTGTTTTAGTTGTCCTCTCAGTTTCATTGATTCGTTCCCAGCTGCACGCCCTTCCCTCGTTATTTAGGTTTTTAGTTCAGTCTGTCTTTTGTGGTTCATTGTCTTCTGTTAAGGTACATTTTGTGTTGTATGCTTGTTTAAGTTGATTATATATATATATATATATATATATATATATATATATACGTTGGGGAGAAAATGTATTTGATACACTGCCAATTTTGCAGGTTTTAAAACTAACAAAGCATGTAGAGGTCTGTAATTTTTATCATAGGTACACATCAACTGTGAGAGACGGAATCCAAAACTAAAATCCAGAAAATCACATTGTATGATTTTTAAATAATGAATGTGCCTTTTATTGCATGACATAAGTTTTTGATACATCAGAAAAGCAGAACTCAATATTTGGTACAGAAACATACGTTTCCTGTAGTTCTTGACCAGGTTTGCACACACTGCAGCAGGGATTTTGGCCCACTCCTCCATACAGACCTTCTCCAGATCCTTCAGGTTTCGGGGCTGTTGCTGGGCAATACGGACTTTCAGCTCGCTCCAAAGATTTTCTATTGGGTTTAAGTCTGGAGACTGGCTAGGTCACTCCGGGACCGTGAGATGCTTCTTACGGAGCCACTCCTTAGTTGCCCTGGCTGTGTGTTTCGGGTTGTTGTCATGCTGGAAGACCCAGCCACGACCCATCTTCAATGCTCTTGCTGAGGGAAGGAGGTTGTTGGCCAAGATCTTGCGATACATCCCCAAAGAATTATGTTTCCACCTCCATGCTTCATGGTTGGGATGGTGTTCTTGGGGTTGTCCTAATTCTTCTTCTTCCTCCAAACATGGCGAGTGGAGTTTAGACCATAAAGCTCTACTTTTGTCTCATCAGACCACATGACCTTCTTCCATTCCTCCTTCGGATCATCCAAAAGGTCATTGGCAAACTTCAGATGGGCCTGGACATGCGCTGGGTTGAGCAGGGGGAGCTTGCGTGCGCTACAGGATTTAAATCCATTACGGTGTAGTGTGTTACTAATGGTTTCCATTGAGACTGTGGTCCCAGCACTCTTCATGTCATTAACCAGGTCCTGCCATGTAGTTCTGGGCTGATCCCTTACCTTGCTCATGATCATTGATGCCCCACAAGGTGAGATCTTGCATGGAGCCCCAGACCGAGGGAGATTGACCATCATCTTGAACTTCTTTCATTTTCTAATAATTGCACCAACACCATGTCTAATTTCATTTTGATGCATATTGCACATGTTTTCTTAATCCAATGAACTTCATTTCACTACTGACATATTACGGTGTCCTTCAGCTATTTGATACTGTAGATCAAAATGAAATTGCTGATCCAAACACCCAATTATTTATAAATGAAAATAATGGAAATTGTCAGGGGTGCCTAAACTTTTGCATACAACTGTATGTATTAAATATTTTACTTTTATTTTACATAAAAAAGACTAGTTCTGATTTTAAAGGAAAATTTTATGGGCAAGACTAAAACAATCTATAATTGCTCAAAGGATTCAGATACAGTACTTGTATGTAGCACTGTATATTTACTGTTTCCATAGTAAGTCTAAATGCAGGGATATGAACAGTGTTTGAGTACAGTACAGCAGTGGGAATTTACTTGAGTAAAAGTACTTTTCTGAGTTACTCTGAGTTCACAAGTTTCTACTTAAGACAAAAATGGTTGTTTGGGGCCACAACCTAGAAAAGCCTGTTTCGGTTTCCAAATGGTGATTACTGACTCGCTCTTGATGGCCCACCTTCAATATTAAGCTTACACATCAAACAGAACTGATAACCACAAATTCATAGCAAGCTCACAGCAAGTGTGCTGGTTGAGGATCCCAATCTTAAATTCTTATAGTATATGGCTCTTCATTACAATATTAAAAGCTAAACTGGTCTTACTGTATATTAACACTTCAACTCTGAGAGTTTACTGATATGTGGACAGGACACAAAACAAGTATTCTTTATTCTTTTAGTGTATTATCTAACACACACACACACCACACACCCGCACATATCTGGCCAATTATTCTCCATTCTTTGTCTTGAGGGGTCTTGTAGCTTTTCAGATGTATTGGCCCGAGACTACATTGTTTAAAACTATTTGAACTTGGCTACAATGCTCTCATGTCAGTGGAAGCACATGTCCCCTTAGGAGGTGACAAGGACAACCATCGATCGGACTAAACGAGAGTGAAAAGCCTGATTGACCGGCATTGACTCCTTTCCCTGGAGCCTTTGATTATGACCACTTTACGCACAATCAAGCTGGTGCACTCTTCTGTGGCGAACATCATTAAGGGGCGTTAAGTCCATTTCTGAAGCCTATAATCATAGGTGGATGTGCTGGCAGAGGGTCAGTAGAGATGACAGGTTGACGATTAGATGCCACTATTTTAGGTGTAGGTTAGTTATTTAATTTTATAGATTAGAATCAAAGCCTTACCCACAATTACAGAATACTAGCAAATATTCAGAGGATAGCGTTGGGAAGTGAGTGGGGATGTTTTAGTACAGGAGATAGATTGGAGTTAATAATTTGATGTCTAACAACAACATTAAACAGCTTACTTAAAATACAACTTGTAACCAAGTCCATACCGCTAAACAACACATTATTCAATTCGTAATATCCATAAACACTAGTAAAATCCAATAATAAAATAGAGGGGTTTTAAATTTATTTGAAAATCAGATTTTATTGCTAGCCTATTACTATATCTATGTAGTTATGGCTCTATTTACCAGTAGTATACCTGATGCTTAGCCTCCGTTCTGGACTTAGGGACATTTGCCCTCCATGTACAGTCAAGGGCTGTTCATTTTGCTCCGTTCTGTGACATCTGCTATTTCTCCACTTTTACCAGATTCTGCGGGACTTGTTTTTGATATTGTGATGTCAAGAAAGCAATTTAACACTAATTTATCACAGACATACAGTACTCTCATGGTAATTGGGAAAGCAAAGTGTTATTTCTGGATTTGGCTCTACAATACAAAAGGTTTGACTTGAAATCAAATGTTTCAGCTTCATAAAAATTCATCGAATTACATTGACAACTTTTTTTCTCATGTTAAAATACACCAATAGCCAACTCCAAAGGCAAATATAACTAAGATCAATTACTAGAAAACAACTAAATATCGACCATTGATTTATAAAATTATGTCACTGAACACATCTGACTATCCAGAACTCCTACTGTATCAAGAGTTTTCCCAATAGTGTTGGTGCCCTTAAATAGTGTTCTAGTTTCTAAATTGTGACACCAACATGTGCCTCAAATAAAGATTCAAATCAAATACTTTTGCAGTACAAAGTTGAAAGAACAAAAAAAATCTTCACTGTCCCCAAACCTAAGGACACTTACCATAATCTGTTTTGACCAGTGTTGGGTAAAGCTACTTTTCAGTTACATTCCAATTACATGTTGAGTTCACAAGTTAGTAAGACAAAATGATCAGGTAAATGGAGTTCATATCTTAAAAGTAATCTATAAAAACAAATAGTAACACATAGAAAGAGTAAAGAAAGTATCAATCATGGTCACCAGTAGGAAACTCCATTTACCTGATCATTTTGTCTTAATTGGGGACTTCCCAAAACTTGTGAACTCAGCAAGTATCTGGAATGTAACTGTACACTCTACTTTACCCAACACTGGTTTTGACCATTCATTCTCCTCAACCATTTTAGTCTTGACATTAATCAATATAACAATCAGATAATGTTTATGGTTGAAAAAGTTAACCTTCCCAAATACAATGTTTTTAGTAAATATTCAAGACGTGTTTAAAGGATTAAATGTTAATAACTCTTTGTAAAAATGTTTTTTTCTTTTAACAGAAATATGACGGAAAGTTAGCTATAGTGAAATATAAATTCAGTTTTTTTATTTTGACGATTTGTTGCAAATGCCATATTTTGGGAAGTTTTAGTATACAATCGAGGTCTTTACTGCCTCTGTGTTTCAAATCTGCCATTACAATCTTGACATAGGAGCACCTTATACTGTACACTCTTTTTGAAAATGTGCGGGGTGCTACATTACCTGTACCTGCTCAAAGGTTTGAATGGAAGAAGGGGGCATCAGGAGTTGATTCAATATCTGACTTGTAAATGTTAATTAATATTGTCTGACAAAGCTACCTAAATGTGTATTCTTGTGTGCAATCAGTAAATTTGTTGCAACCCCAAAATGAATATTTATAGTTTGATGTTTGGGTCAAGCCAAAGCTGAAATTGATGTTGAAACTTAATGGTAGTTACCAGAAATAAAATAAAACCAGACAAATACAAAGGCTACTCCTTACAGGCAGACCATACTCAACCATGTTATTTAAAAGAGGATTCCATAAATGAAAACTATTTGATTTAAAACTACATGACTGAGGACTTAATTATTGTAACAGATAACAACTCTAAGAATGTGCAGTTTTTTTAGGTGAAAGAAATTATTCAGATTATTGATAGTGCCGGTCATTTAGACAGAGAAAAACAAATGAGGAACATTTGTGATTTTTTCCAATTTTTTTTATTGAAAGCTTTATCAGAGAAAAAAACAAGTAATTAAAACCAAGGTTTAGTCCTATCATCCACAGATGTACATAATGCTTTTCTCAAGAGTCACACACTGAGAGGCGTGTGTGAGGCAAGACCACGTCCTTCTCTGCGCTGAAACAGAAAGCAACAAATCCAAAAACAAATAAAAAAAGAAAACAAAAAACCGCTCTGCTGCCTTAATAAATATAACTCTTCTTTTACTTCTTGTATAATAATTCTGATTCCTAATGCAAGTTCTGAAGGTAACTCGAGCAATTTAGACAGCTATTTTTTAATAACTGTTACTGAATAATGTTTCATATCTCTGGGAGCCTTTTTATTATGGAAGGAGGTCTGATAGGTTAGCTTAGCTGAATGCACTCCTGGGTGTGTGGCCAATCAATGGATCACATCAAAGGTGAACCAGAGCATCAATTAAAAAGCATGGGCCAAACTTTAGTGTGGTTATTGAAGCAATTTCCCTACTGAATACCGTGGCAGGTCGAGCTGAACGACTACAGAGTTAGATCAAGACTGCAGCTTACCTCTCACACTTCACTGTGGGAGACTTAGTGTTACAGTGAAGCCCAAATCTGTGCCACTATCTGTAATGACACAAATATTTCAGTGCAATGTATGCAAAATTGTTTGCCGATATAGGTCATAGGAATAGAGTGTCATTTTCAGATCCAGGGTCTGACTTTAATACAATGTGCCTAATCACAGCCTATGGCAGTGTTGAAACAAGATCAAACATATTGGAATCGCTATGTCATGCGGAAATTCACTCCAGTATCATGAGCACAAACAAATTGCAATATGCTGTGAGAACTGAATTCTTAACATATCATCAGATGCTAAAAGAAATGACATACATATATATGTAGACATATTTATGTAGACATTTTGCAGGATGTAATGAAATGGATTTCTTACTACACAATTTGATGACTAAGAACACAAACAACGGGCAACAGTTTTGGCTCGTGAGCACTACTTTCAAAACTAGTGGCTGAAAATATATTAAAGCACTGGAATGCTCCTCTAAAAAACAAAAATATGGTTGGTGAGATATGACTGGCTGGATATCTGGACGGAGGCATTCAGTCCCAGTGTGGTGTGGAGTGAGTGTACTTTTTTTTTTAAAGGCAGTGAACTGATCACACCTGTAAGCAATCTTAAGTAGAAAATGTTGACTGAATCTTTACCCTGCCATTCTGTAGCTACTAAAGACATTGGAGCAAATCCTAACTTGGAATTGTTTCACTTAGTGAAGCAATTGTTATGAGGATGAACCTGGGACTTAGTCAAACCTGCTATGGCAAATTTGGTGACCATTTGATTTATGGAGACATTTATCAAATTATACCGTAGCGACTTGGTGACTAAAACACTAAGACGGTAGCATTGGATAGCACACAACTTGAACAAGGAAATATGGGATAATTCACACAGACTGGATTGACTGTTACTGAGAATGGCTGAAACAGCACAATGTCTGATTGTATGCATGAGAAATAATCAACCTGCCTAGAAATGTCTGGCCTGTGTGTGTGCGTGTGTGTGTTGCTTCCAATTAGTAACAGTCTCCCCTCAGAATGAGAGCGAGGTCCAGCTGGTCGCAGGCAGACCTGTAGCGAACGGACCGACGGACAGACTGTCCGTCACAGTGCTGCATGGAGCAGAGCTACCTAACACTCAGCACTTTGACAAATTCTGCCCTGCAACTAGCGTTAATGAGCCTCTCTTGCTGGTTTGAGCTGACACGGGCTAGCTAGCTCTACGCTATGACAGCTATTTTCACCTGGATGTATTATTTAAATGGAGCCAGCTGAAATGTGGCGAGGATCACTGCACATTTGAAACAGACATTTAATCAGACCAACTTTGTGCTACAACGAGTGTGGAATGAATGAGGGGTTTAGTCAGGCGTGACACTGCCATTTCAATTATGCAACAACCTCATTGATGGAGATGAAAGACGCACAATAGCATCTCTTTTACTGTCAGGGCAAACCTCTACTCCAATGTTTTGTCTTTCTTGAATCTCAAGCAGTAATCCGAAGCCATATGGTTTGAGTTGTGCAATTCGTGTCAATTCTGTTTGTAACCCCATTTCCCTTCCGAGTCATTACAATGGAATCTTAAATTGGAACAATCTTTTATGGTGCATTCATCTTTTTGCTCAAAGGTCATAGCGGTCAGATTCCTATGGTTAACCATAGGCTTTTACTCTGTTGTAATAGCAGCTGTTAGGGTGTTGTGTGATGTAGAGAACTTGGTTTCAAGGACAGCTTGAACCATAGTGGTTCAACGATGAACCCCAAAAAGGTTGAGGAGCAAACAGCAACTCTGACGGACGGTCTAGCTTAACATCTGGACATCTTATCATGTAGCAGCCAGCCTGCTCAAATGTGGCAGGAAAAATGGACTCAAACGATTTTCCGAGACATGAAGAATAGACTTTTAAAAAAATGACATAGCATATAGTTTTTTCGATTTAAATTGAAAAGTGGATGACTTTGTAGATAAGCTACAGCCTACACTCCAGAGTCCACATTATATGGTGGCCTATGTTGGTTCAGACATCGAAGCCAAAGACTCTGGTGCATATGGACTGCTGCTGCGATGGTTTGATATCATCCCACTTTCCGCAAAATGCTTCCACTATCGTCTCTATCCATTAAAGCATAAGAAGTTTCCTGTACTCAGAAAGCAAAACCAAACAATGAGGGGAATTTCCCGAATGAGGGTAGAGAGGAAATACATTTGGGCACTACAACTTGCCCAAAGGTAGAATAATTAAATCAAAGTAATCACCGGCAAAACAACATTTAATGGCAAGATAATCTCTGGTTTTATCGCCCGTGTTTCAGTAGAGAAACAGTTTTGCGGCCCGGATGACAGCTTACCTCAGTATGTGTGCCTTTTGTTCTTGGATTTAACAACCAACTGGAATAATACATTTTATATGGCGTCAATGAGGTGGTGAAGAATGGCCGGTGCGACAAAGACCAGCGGACACAAAGCAGGCACATGCTCAAGACAGCTTCCACCATAGCACCTTAGAGTGGGTTGTGAAATTTTGTTTCTGCAGTTAGCACAACTGATTAATGAATATTTCCATTACATGAAATAGCTTTACTCTGTGCTTTTTAATTCTATCCCATAGTTAAAGGAATCATCTGGAAGCTTTGTTAAAGGCACTCGATTAACAATTTGATTGTTACAGACGTTGCTACGTCCAATGTCATAGCTAGCCTGTTGTCCTTCCCAAAATGCAATGCACAGCCTAACTTTGAGTCAGATGAACTGCTGGATCTCAATCCATGCAATAGTTGAAAAGAGAAAAATGTATATACTTCGTCTCGTTCTCTAAAAAAGGAGCATTAAGGGACATTGGAGTGGATCCCAATGCTCTGAGAGGACACAAATTGAGCCCCGTCAAGACTCATAGAGAATATGACTAAAATTGCTTTGTGGTTCAGCTACTGCACTGGCCATGACAGAGGGGAAACCTGAGAGAGAGAGCGCAAGCGAGCGAAGCCTGGTGAAATTAGCAGGTCCAATGCTACACTCAACAACAGGAACCCCTTTTAGGGATCTAGCACCACAGCAGACGGGCCGGGACGCATAGGCCCCTTCCAAAATGGCACCCTAGTCCCTGTAGGGAAGATACCGCCAGACACTCAGCCACTCCAGGGACAGAGTACTTTAATGGGAATAGAGACACACAATGCTCCAGGCACAGGGCTTTTTTTATGGGAACAGAGTGCCCCACCATCCGAGAGCCACAGGCCATTTACTATGGAACAATCTTCTCAGATGAAGTCATCGAGAGACAGAAAAAAAACTATAATGGCAATGGATAAGGGTTTGATGCGAGGCTAAAAGGGGTGAGGCGGAGTTGTTTGGAAGCTATTGTGGATAATTGAGGAAAGAGGTGGGGAAGACAGGCTTTTTGGTTGAAAGGTTACTGTCAACATATTGTATTGTACTATTCCAACCGGGAAAAAAATCCCCTTAGCTGTGAATGCAGGTTTTCCACCAAATCAATAGTGAATCGAATGCTGTTCATTACTAGGTGGATATTCACACAGAATCACTTTGTATACAATGTTCTATAAAGGTAGTGTATGCAGCTGTATGTTGTTTAGAGTTCAGATAACGACAGAAGCACAACGTGTCAATGCTAGTCTTGTCCCGTCACAAATCTGTCTTTGCCTCTTATTAAAATTAAATGCAATCGTTCCCGTGGTAGCAGCACATGTTTTACATCCACACCAGAGAGAAATATGGCTGACAGTTTTGCAATGCGCAGTTCTGATGAATGAAGAGAAAAATGCCAGGCTGCATTGATGAGGCTCTGGAGGAAGGAATTAATCTGTTTCGTTGAGTTGTCATTGATTCAGTGAGATAAAGAGAGAGCCTCGAGTCAGAAATCAGTGAGCAGATGAAGCCTCGAGATAGAAATCAGTGAGCAGACGAATTCAAAAGCAAGGTCTCAGCGAGCAAGACGGTAATGTATGATCTCAAAATGTTCCCAAATCTTTTTCCTATCGTGACATGTGTGATGCCCCCATGGCTGGTGAAAGAGTGCTGGAACACGCCAGATGAAAAATGCAAAGACATGGAAGTGATAGAGAAGGATATTACGTTTGATGGCCACTGGTTGCATCACACATCCAAATACTGCTTGAATTGAGTTAGATAGTGTGAACTGTAGCGTTGACTCCCCCATCCCCAAAAAATTTTACTGAACGAAAGGAAAAGTAAGGACTGGTCCGGCCATCAAGGTCAAATTAAAAACAACAATGACAACAGCAACAACAACAATATCAACATTATCAACAACATCAACAACATCAACAACATCAACAACAACAAAATCAAACTGGAAAACAAAAAAAACTCTGGATCAGAGTGTCTCTTCATCTTTGGTATAAAAATGGCCTTCCTCTGGCTGCATTTGATCCACAACTAGGAAAAGACTACAGAAATTGTCAACAATTTCTTCTATTGCTCTTGCATTGATTGGTTTGAAACCGTAAGCTCCTACTGTTATCTACGAAGTTTATCACTGCGAGAATTTTCACCACAGTTTTTTGTTTGTTTTTTTGTTTATTTTTTCTTCTTCCATTTTCTTTTAATTTTTTTTGCAGTGTGACAAGCAAAGCGGGCTAAAAACATCGTAAAGCTCGTAAAAAATGTAAAATGTTGCAGATAAAAAGCACTAATGTCATCAACAGCAACTTTGCTGTGTAAAATAATAATTATGATTATAAAAACAAGTTCAACATTTGCAACAGACTATTTTTTTTAACAATGCAGTGACTTCTTTCCGCACTGTGAAAGATCTCTTTCAAAGTATTATCTTTTTCCACTATTTACCTCTGCAGACATTTTGTTTTTTTCTCTTAAGCTCAGTTACCTCTGACATATTATTTATCAAAGTTCTCTTCTAATGAAGAAAAGAAAAACAACTCTTCTCTATTAAATCTGTACAGCTTATGTGATATACTTTTTTAATCTCTGTAGCTTAACTCCTGCAGTATCTTGTACCATCAAAGTGGTTCAAGAGACTGATTTAGTTTGCTTTTCCTTTTCAACAAGACGCCAGACTAAACTCTCTGTAAAAAGTCCACTGACGCCCTTAAAATTAAGGCCATGAAGATTCAAGAAAGAAAAACACTTTGTTTCGATTATATCTAGAAAACTAAAATTTAACACGAGAAAATAAAAAAGAGTGAAAAGAAATTGTAGCTTAAATCTGAGGAAGACAATCTCTGTGTATCTCAAACTTTGACCCCCCCCCTTTTTCTAATTACAAATCACCTACCTGCGCATTCAACATTTCATTTTTTTTGTCATTTTCATATTTCTTTTTTTTATCAGTTGAGAAATTTCTTGAAGAAGTCAAGCCTTAAGCTCAGCGCGCCAGGCAAGATCCGGGACTAAACGTTTTCTCGTTTTTGCACTGTGCCCTGCGACTCACTCTTCCTTTCTCTCGTAGGCCAGGTGGGAAATGAAAAAAAGTGTCTCTTTTTTGGTGCCTGGGCAATCTGGAAGCAATCTCTCTTCTCTCCACATTCTCAGTGCAGCCGACCCCCCCGTCTCAAGGCAATGCTGTCACAGGAATATACTCCTCACCCGATGTTATCTAATGAGGGAGAGAAGAACCATAACGAGAGAGAATCATCAAAAGGATATTGCAACACCGTAAAAATGACACCACCACCAGCACAGTCACACTAAACTCACTGGAAATGAACAAAGCAGCAGATAGCAGTGATGTGGAAAATGGGGAGGACATTTACTTCTATATGCATTTCTGGTCAAAGTGAGCATTCCGCTGTTAGCCGAAACCTGATGTTAACGAAACACGTGACACATAAAACGTGACCAAATAAAACAACATTTGGTTTAAAAAGGGTAGACAGCGACAGCTTTTTTACGTTGACATTTTCCGCCATGTAGCAGACGCTCTTATGAAGCAAACTATTATGAAAGGCATTAGTCATCGTCTCCAAATAGCCCAGACTCCAGAGTCATTATCGCAATTGGATGTGGTGTTATTTCTACAGAAAGAAGATGGCAGCAGTACCCACTTGGACTGGTAAGAGTAAGCAGTCACATGGTCGCTGGGGCCTTCCACCTGGGTCTGTTGTTGCTGCCCACTCACCTCCTGCGACGAGGGGGCCACTGACTGAGGAGAGGCATCTGTGACCACTCCCTACGGAGACAGGAAGTGGGTGTGAGGCAACTGGAAGTGACATCATCTTCTGTGTACACAATGGCCGACTGATTGACTGCTCTACAAAATAACCTTGTGTGAGTAAGGTAACACCATTATAGGATTATTATCTGTAGATCGGTCAGTCAGTTTACCCCAGATACACTGTGGTTTTGGTCTTCTCGAACACGGACAAAGTAATTGTTTGCAATACAATGTATGACATTTTACGTAGGTTTCTGCATGTGCAAATCTGTCCAAATAAATGTAGATCTCCTCTCTCAGTAATACGACAATGGCCTTTAAATAACTACCGTACTTAGAGTCCCATGGTTCATGTTAGTTGTTACAGTATGGGCTTCATTGAACAATTTTCTTTAATTCCAAGGATTAAAGTCCAAAGTTGATATTTCAGAAAACCTTCTTAAAATACATTTTGGGGGCAGGGTAATATACCTACGGACATCCCGCTGGATGCTTAGTGACTGCCACCTCTCCCAAATTTGGGCAATACCAAACTTGAAATTGAGACCTCTCCTATTGTTAACATCCACACCTTGGACGGCTCCAGTCACAATGTCATTCTTAACTCACTTACATAAGCAGGACATCTGGAATCGCCCATCCAGGTTTTTGTTTTAGGAAATCCTCGGGATTTGGGGAATTTTGTAGGCCTATACTTAGAGATTGTCAATCATCTCAGTTTCAAATCCTCATCACAACTTAAGGAGGCTCTCTCAACGTGGTTTAAATAAATTGTCCTTCGAGATGGTCGATGTGTGCGGTGCCAATACATGCCACCTCAGTGATGATGGAGTCATTGACGGGTGGCATAGAGGGTAGACTGGGCAAGATGGATGACATAAGAAGCCGGGGCTAACACTCAGTCTTCAAATCTCTAGCCATCATTCCCTAGCGGCTGCTTTCATGAAGGGTGGCCATCTCCCGGTTCTCCTGTGAGGAGCTGTGGGGAGACGGATGGAGCCATCGGGGGTCTTGTCAGCAGGGCGGCCGCTCACTAACCATCCGCCTGGGGCTGAGGGATGTGCAAGTTGAAGCGCACAGGGGCTGGGTGAGGGACAGCACCGCCGGCAGTGTGTCTCACTTCAGTGCCTGTCATCTGATACAGGACTGATAGTCCGTCTGAATGGGCCGGCGCTGTCAGCCCTCCAGACGGCGCGCTTCCACACTCATCATTTCTCTGCACGCGACACCTCCCGCTCTGAACAGCGCGCTCGACAGCTGCAAGGTGCCGTGTGCCTGGCAGTTCTATAAAGCGGATGTTGCAGTGTGTTTCTGTATGTGGGTGACTTAACTGGCCGGGTGAGCGTGTCAATGAATTTCTGTACGAGTTTGTAAAAAGCAGTGTAATGTGTGTTTGCCTGTGTGGTACAACCAGTCTGACGGTGTGTTTGTCTGTGTGGTACAGCAGTGTGACTGTGTGTTTGCCTGTGTGGTACAGCAGTGTGACTGTGTGTTTGCCTGTGTTGTACAGCAGTGTGTCCATGTGATTGCCTGTGTGGTACAGCAGTGTGACTGTGTGTTTGCCTATGTTGTACAGGAGTGTGTTTGCCTGTGTGGTACAGCAGTGTGACTGTGTGTTTTCCTGTGTTGTACAGCAGTGTGTCCATGTGTTTGCCTGTGTGGTACAGCAGTGTGACTGTGTGTTTGCCTATGTTGTACATGAGTGTGTCCGTGTCTTTGTCTGTGTGGTACAGCAGTGTGACTGTGTGTTTGCCTGTGTGGTACACCAGTGTGACTGTGTATTTGCCTGTGTGGTACAGCAGTGTGACTGTGTGTTTGCCTATATTGTACAGGAGTGTGTCCGTGTGTTGCCTGTGTGGTACAGCAGTGTGACTGTGTGTTT
>JACXGM010002980.1:0-43906 GCA_016801145.1 Umbra pygmaea | reverse complement strand
GGTTTCTGCTCGTGCGACATGGATTCTCCTCGCAACTACAGTTCTGCTCTTGCAACTCCAGTCCTTCGCTCTCTCAAACATAATATATGTTGCTTGCGCGAGGTGTACTGCGCGCGCGCGACACATGGATTCTCCTCGCAACTACAGCTCTGCTCTTGCAACTCCAGTCCTTCGCTCTCTCAAACATAATATGTTGCTTTCGCGAGGTGTACTGCGCGCGCGCGACACATGGATTCTCCTCGCAACTACAGCTCTGCTCTTGCAACTCCAGTCCTTCGCTCTCTCAAACATAATATATGTTGCTTGCGCGAGATGTACTGCGCGCGCGCGACATTTGGCGTTGATAACGCCATAGTACTGTACCAAAAAAATAAGATATATTGGAACTAATAATTGCTTTAAAAAAATTATGTACAATATTATGTACAAATTTTTATTATAGTTTGACAAATGCATATAGCACATATTGATAATTTACCACCAAAAACTACAGATTGAGAACCATGAACCAATTAAGTAATTCATTTATTATGGCGACTAGATGACAGAGATATAACTTGACAGAATATAAATAACAATTTATTATATCCAGGGATTGACTTGGTATCTAATAAGGGCAGGAACTGTCATTTTATAATTCTTAGTATTAGACTATGTTGATAAAAATATATAGGCTTGTTCCATTAAATTAGCCTATCAAATATAAATAATATACAGTTAAGGCCTATAGACTTACACGGATTAAAATGCATATCAAAAGCCAAGGTTGATAGTTAATTAAATGTTAGTGCAGTAGATAAATACCTAGCTAGCTACAAAACCATAAAAAGACTGTCATGCTAAACCTGTGATACATGATACAGGCCACGCAATTTTAATCATGCGCAGTTGGCATCACTGAGCTAATTTCACGTTTGCCATTAAACATTTGTGTCAGCAACAGTCAAGACCGAGACTGGAGCAAATCGAGTAAGTTCGTAATTTAGGGTTAAGTGCTTTGCTTAGGGGCAAATTTACATAGCTTTCATTATCAGCTTGGAGATATCCAGTTACTGGTCCAATGAAGTGTGAAATTGTCATACATTTGGGACGTCAAAGAACACTGAAATTATCCTCCAATAACAATTCCTGGTATTCTACATACTGGGACATAGTTACTCAGCTCAACTGACCGAATATAAGGCATTCAGATAAAAACACATGAACATTCATTCAGAAACATGGAATGTCTATGGCTCAGACTCACTCTGCTGAATTTAAACAAGTCCAATAATAATACTAAATAATTAGACTGTCAGTGTCAGATACAGTACTGGACATTTCCTACTAATATCAGTTCCTATAAAGTCAGATATAGTTGGTCTCATATTGAACGTGCATGTTTTTGTATGTTGGAGTAAAATAAATTGACTAAAAGCAAGATATCAAAATGACATAAGAATAACAGATTGTAGGCCAGTAGTCTAAACAGGTTTCTTTATACTATTCTTTCATAACTCATGTCAGCCTCCATCCTAAGGCCCCTCACATCCATCTGACATCTGTCTCTGGACACTGGCTCAGACTCACTGCTTCATTAGTCAAATAAGTCAGAAAAACACAGTGGCCATTTCCAGAGCAGTTCAGGACAACAGTATCTACATTGTAATTGATCATGTAATGTAGTGACAGGTATTTACTGTTGTAAATTACAGTTCACTTTGGTAATGATGCATAATGGCTCCATAATGTTTCTTGTCGCAAATACATTAATATTTTCTTTCTCTTAATCATAATAATATTAGAGCTAGCCTTTGCAAATGGATGAACATGATGAAATAATTTCACTCTACCTGCAATTAAATCTGCATGCCCTGTACATGTGACAGATGTGAATTTGAACTTGCTCAGCTAATCTAATGTCACGCTAGTTACCACTGGGTTCACTAGTAGAAAGACCTGTAGGTTGGTTGCAGTACCAGATTAGCTGCATTTTGCACTTGTGTACAGGTTAAATCTGGTCACAATGAAAGTTCTAATTAAAAGTTTGCATTACTGTCTAAAGTATAGATATCTATCTAGCCATCTGATATTTACCATATCCATTGTCTACTTTCACGCTGAAGTAAACTTCAGTGTAAAGGGTAAACCATGAAATGGATTTCTGAAGAGATTGTCTTTTTCTATGTACACGAGTGGAGTGAATTTAGAATATGGACTTGCCAGGCTTTAGGAGAAATATAATGTATGGGAGTTTTGCTAAAATTATTAGGATAATCATCGACAGATGAATTGCTTTGTCCTCCCCTATTCAAATGTACGCATCCCAGATGGATTTTGTTGCCTGAAGAAACAGGAAGTTTCATGTGTTTTGCCTAAAATTAGAAGTAAGTCAAGCACTGATACGGCGGCTGTTTTACAGAAAACATTACATTATTGATACATTTTTCAATAAAGAATCGACTACTCCCAAATGTAAAAGTATCTAAAAATAATCAATTATTTTTCACAAAGTATCTGTAATCCGATTACAATTTTTTTTTCCATTATGTAACTGATTACATTTACTTTCTTGTAATCCGATTACTTGTAATCTGCTACTCCCCAACCCTGACTCTTAGTAAAAGATGAAAAAGGGTACTCTTTGATTTCAGCTGTCTGACCAGCTTTATACCTGAACAGTTTAGTTAAGGCAGAACAGTTCTTTTGTGAGAGGCTGCTGCCATTCTGTTATGTAATTAGCCTGACATGATGCAAAGCATACAGTTAACACATGGACCACGACACATTGTGGCAAAAACTGGGACTATTGTACATTGTTAAAAATAATATATTAATTATAATATTATATGACGCCATTGACGGAAAACAAATTAAATGTCCCGTGTCTTCGAATTATATTACAAATTTATCTGGGTTTGAAAGTTGGTGGAAACATTTAGGATAATGTAAGTAAACAACTAAGAAATATATAATATAGGTGTAGTGATGTTTGCTATTTTAATGCAAAGTACCTTTTAAGTAGGGACTTCCCAAAACTTGTGAATTCAGAGTAACTCAGTAATTCTACTCAGTAGTTTTTCAACTTGTGGTATAAACCACTTGAGTTGTGGTTGTTTCACCTAGTTTCTCTTAAATCTCTGAAAATAGACCTCAACAGTACCTCCCACAGCCGACTCCGGAAGTAAGAATACAATACATTTTCTCCATTGACAATTCGAATATAAGCCATAAAATCGTAACCGTCGATGGTAGACTTAAAACCAGCTACGACATGACTAAGCAGTTGTATATGCTCATATAGACGCCAAAAGTTCATGGGGCACCAACCTTGTTTTGAGAGAAATGTATTTTATTTGCGATGTCTTGGATAAGTACTTCATTACCCACAATCCTAAACTAGCCCAAAATCCCACAGTGATGCCTCTGATTGGTGGAACTCCGTGATGTCATGGAGACAAACTCAAGGTTACCATGGAAATGTTTACTGAGCCCGCGAAAAAGCTTTGTGTTTCCAACTCTGGCAGGCTGCCTGAGTCTTACGCCTGTGTTGTAGCAAAAAATATGGATACTTAGAGAACTGTAAATACATTTACTGAGCTGTAGATTACATTATATTTCAAGGATGACATTGTGTAAGTGAAGTTAGCTAAAGTTAGGTCATTTAAAGTAACGTAAAGGCGGAAAGATAACACTCGCAATGTTTTATGGGATGAGTAGTTCCTTTACTCTGAAAATAAAAATGATGTACACAGTCTTTTACCCAGGGGCGTCGGACTGGGGGTAAAACAAATACTGATTACCAGGGCCCAAGGGGAGAGAGGGCCCTTAAAAAGTCTGGAATATATTTTATTTTACCTGGATGGGGGCCCATAAGGACTGCCTATGCATAGGACCCAGGATCTTGTGTTACACCCCTGCTTGTACCTTTGACTTTTTTTGGATTTGCGGTTCATTTTTTCACTCGAAATTATATTTTGTTTGCTTATAAATCACGTCTTGCCTGGTTAGCCTAAGCTATGGTCTAAAACTCTTTATATACAGATTTTTCCAGAAGTCAAACGTAGAAATGAATGGGAAATTTACTTCAGGAACCCAAGCTCTCTCAGACGAGCGGCGGGACTGTTGAGCTCTATACAGCCAGTTTCTACTGTACAATACGTGATCTGATCACAAAATTGTTATATTATTGTATTTAAATTGACATCAGGTTTTTTAGATTATTGTATTTAAACAGATATTATGATTTTAAGAGACTAACCAAAAATCTGTAAATGTATCAATCTCCCTCTCTGGCAATCCTCAGTATGTGTCACTCTTTACTGACAAGATTAGACATCTGTAGCCAGAAGTATGTGGACACCTGACCATCATGAGCTTGTTGGACATCCCATTCCAAAACCATGGGCATTAATAAGGAGTTGACCTTCCCCTTTGTGGCATTATGAACTGACACTCAAAGGTGTTCAATGGGTCTGTGCAGGCCACTCAATTTCCTCCACCCCAAACATGTTGAACCATGTTTTTACGGACGCCGCTATGTGCAAAGGGCCACAGTCATGCTGGAACAGGAAAAGGGCTAGGGGTGGAAAGCCATTTTCATTTGAGTTTGCTGTTGAATGCAGAACAACAAAGTACCGCAACAAGCGCCACCTTGTGGATGTAATAGGCAAATGAGAAAACCAATGGAGAAAACCCAAAAGTAAAACAGATAATTTTATAATTAAATATTGCAATACTTTGCACGTTGTTATTGATATAATTGCGTGCACAAATATCGCGATACTGAACAATTTTTTTTTTCCCCCACCACTAAAAAGGGCCTTCCACAAAGTTGGAACCACCCAGTTGTCAAAAATGATTTGTATTCTGTAGCATTAAGATGACCCTTCACTGGAACTAAGGGGCCTAGCCCAATAAAAACGCCACAGACCATAGGGGTGTTCACATACCTTTAGCTGTATAATTTATTTTCAGTCTTGTCAAATAGCCTGTCCAGTTGATTTAAAACTCTTATGTGCTTAATTTGTTTTCTACTTGTATGGTATGTGATTTGCATGTGCATAAATGTAATGTGCAGTGGCTTTTCTAACTGCTGTGTGTCTGTGTGTTCAGTCTCTCAGGAAGGTGGGCCAGGACTCCACTATGTTGCTCATCTGTATTACGGTGTTTCTGTCTGTTCTCCCCGAGGCCGGCCAGTACTCCAGCTTCTTCCTGTATTTACGACAGGTCAGTCGACAACCTATTCTGTTGTAAAATGTTACGCCAGACCCCTGTGTGGCCATGGAGGCTTCTTTCACTCATGGTTGAACACCTTGTGGAAATCACTGCTCAGTAGCAGGCTGATGGGGCTACCAGCATCACTGGACAGGCCTCAGGCTGAAGGGGATCTCACTGCTCTAGACTCTGCTGGCCATCTGTCCTCCATTCCATGCATCAGAATACTGCGGCTGGCAACAACATTCAGTGTAGCACTTTGGTACCCTGCATCCCAGGCCCTGTCTGTATCCTACCTGCAGTGAAATGAGTTGTCAATGGTTCCCTTTTATATACAGTAAGGACCTTGTTGACCTGTTAGCCATTGACGTGAAACAGGGGTCTCGCCAACAATCCACGTTTGCTGTCCGAGGGTTTTGATTTACCACATGCGCTAACCAATGATTTACCACATGCGCTAACCAATGATTTACCACATGCGCTAACCAATGATTTACCACATGCGCTAACCAATGATTTACCACATGCGCTAACCAATGATTTACCACATGCGCTAACCAATGATTTACCACATGCGCTAACCAATGAATTACCACATGCGCTAACCAATGATTTACCACATGCGCTAACCAATGATTTACCACATGCGCTAACCAATGATTTACCACACGCGCTAACCAATGATTTACCACATGCGCTAACCAATGATTTACCACATGCGCTAACCAATGTTGTGGTTGTTCGTGGTGGTGCTCAAGTGGATTTCCCTATTCGACCGCTATTTAGTGCAGACCTTTGCTGACAAGGTCCTAAAATCTGGCCTCTCCAGTCAAGCTTAAACAGCCTTCAGTAATTGTTCAGCAATGTTGTTCTGGTATTTATGATTATTCAATGCCAGTTTGTGGCCTTCAGATTGCAGGCCTGTTTACCACCAAGGCAAAGCAGCCAGTGAGTTTCTGCTCTGTCAGCAGTCGAGACCACCCTGGTTGAACATTAAGACATGATATTTTCAACACTTTTGAGTTATTGGGATTTTCAGTACCACGTAGGTCAAGTTTGCTTTACAGACATAAGATCTATCTGATTTTTAGATTGGGTTTGACTATAGTACATTTTAAGTACACTGCAAATGTAATCTACAAAGTTTGAAATACTGTCTGTACAGTCATGCATTTTGTTAATCCATTAATTTTTTTCCAGATTATGGGATTTTCGTCTGAAAGTGTTACAGCTTTTATAGCTGTTTTAGGATTGCTTTCCATCATTGCACAGGTTAGTTATCAATGAACCAACGTTTAATACCCGTGTTAAATTAACGCAGTTTGGGCACGGTTGACATTCCAATTAAGGGTTTGTAATTACATTTTACTTTGTTCCCATTGATAGACCGTAGTATTGAGTTTACTCATGCGTTCCATTGGGAACAAGAACACTATCCTGCTTGGCCTCGGGTTCCAGATCCTGCAGCTGGCATGGTACGGCTTTGGCTCGGAGCCATGGTGAGTGAGGCTTCACGGCAATTCAAGCCATGAACACAACGGATGATTTATTTGAATGGCGTTCCACTTCTGATGTGTTCTCTGTTGTCTACAGGATGATATGGGCAGCTGGGGCTTTGGCAGCCATGTCGAGCATCACTTTCCCTGCAATTAGTGCGTTGGTTTCCCGCACCGCTGAGCCGGATCAACAAGGTTTGTTCTTTATTTTTGCATTGCGTTTTTTATATGCCTTTTTGGATCTGTTGCAATTTTAAATAATCTAAATTAAAGAAGTAGCTAGGCAAAATTACAGTTTATATTTCTGTTTACTTACCTTGAATGCAGTTAATGCTTAGCCAATATCTGACATCAGGCTAAGAAAAGAAGTATGCACTACATGACCAAATGTATGTGGACTTATGAACATCACACCCATATGAGATTGTTGTTAAAATGTAGTTGGTCCCTCCTTTGCTGTTGTAATGGCCGCCACTCTTCTGGTGTTGACAAGAAGACCAGGCTCGCAATCACTGTTCCAATTCATACCAAAGGTGTTCAGTGGGGTGAAGGTCAGGGCTCTGTGCAGGCCACTTAATTTCCTCCACACCAAACTTGGCGGAACAGGTCTTTTTGGACCCCTCATTGTGCAGAGTGACACGGTCATGCCGGAACAGGAAAGGACTTTCCCCAAACTGTTTCTACAATGTTGGAAGCACAAAAAAGTGTAAAATGTATTTGTATCCTGTAGCATTAATATGACCCTTCACTGGAACTAAGTCTAATTCATTTGACTTAAATGTTGTTTTCAACTCTCACTCGGGCCAGGGGTAGGACAGGGGATGGTGACAGGGATCCGGGGGCTGTGTAATGGCCTGGGCCCGGCCCTCTACGGCTTCATCTTCTACATTTTCCACGTGGAGCTTGATGGCCCCCCAGACGGCACAGGGGACACTGCGATCCACACTCAGCCCCACCATCAGCTCTTCCCACAGGTCTGTTCTCCTGCAGCACCCTTTTAATGTTTAGGACAACGAGGTAATTTAAATTGTCAGCTTTTCAATACCTAACTGGAAATACCCAATTGAACTTTAATCAGTGTACCTTCGTACTAGAGTTGGTGTAGAGGTACTAGAGTTGGTGTAGAGGTACTAGAGTTGGTGTAGAGGTACTAGAGTTGGTGTAGAGGTACTAGAGTTGGTGTAGAGGTACTAGAGTTGGTGTAGAGGTACTAGAGGTGGTGTAGAGGTACTAGAGTTGGTGTAGAGGTACTAGAGTTGGTGTAGAGGTACTAGAGTTGGTGTAGAGGTACTAGAGTTGGTGTAGAGGTACTAGAGGTGGTGTAGAGGTCTAAGCTCACGACTCTGGATTACACTCGCCCCCTGGTGATAGGGGTTCAAGACCCAGCTCAACTGTCTGTGCCCTTCCTCTGTCTCCGCCATTTGTCTTCTGAGTGTCTGCTTCCTCCTGTACTGTACATAAAAAATAATAACAATGCCTTAAAAAATCTGAAGTAATTAGTGTAGTGTTTGAATGTTTGTAGTCAGCCTGGAGACCCTTTTCAAGAATACCAAACAGTGCAACACGGTTCAACCCTTTATTTAAAGTGACCATGCAATCTGGAGAGGATTTAATGTGAACAAGATTTAGTCTGTGTGACTCTTCATTAACATGCCACCATTTCTTAAAATGCGTTCTAATTTTGTAACTAGTCTATTGAACATTTTCAAACAGTGACTTCCTCCTCTTCCTCAGAGTTCTATTATTCCAGGCCCGCCCTTTCTCTTCGGAGCATGCTCAGTGCTGCTAGCCCTCCTAGTGGCCCTCTTCATCCCAGAACACCCCCATCTCGGCCCCCGGTCTGGCAGCTGGAAGAAGCACACCTCGCCCCATGGGCACCCCCACAGCTCGCAGCCGCCCGGGGAGTCTAAAGAGCCTCTACTGCAGGACACAAACGTGTAACACGGACACCCCTGCTCAAGCCAGACTCCCGCCAGAAAGAGAGCTCCTTGTATAGGTATTGTAGAACGCAATCAAAAAGCTATATTAAAAGTTACCACTATATATGTATACATAGGAGTATATGTTTTTCAGAGAGTTCTATCCAAAGGCACTATTTGCAATGGCTATTATTATCAATTTTAGTTGTAGTTCTTTCTTCAACGTTGACTTTTTTCCAACCGTTGATTTGATGGTGTTGGACTGAGGCATCGGTCACTCAGGGACATCACCTGGCAGGACAGACCTGTTTCTGAACACAGTGTGTTCAAACATCACAAGCGAGAGACGGCACAACAAAAACAACCTAGAAATAAAAAAGAAGCATCAGAAAGACTGTTTTGTCCTCTACAACTGGTCCTTCAGCTTTACGGGATTGTATGTGAGAAAATGACACTGCGGGGACATATGGGGAATTCCAGTTGACTTGCAGTTTACCTCTCCAGTCCTCTGCATATAAAGCCTTAATCCACATACTAACCACGGAATGTGTCAAAACAGTAGACTTGGAATGGTACTGCAGAATTTTTAAAGCACCTTTGTTTTGACACTCATCAAACTGCTGCCTGTATGAATTCCTTCTACCACTTCAGACAGACTGGTGCCTTCCCCTGGCTCTAAAAGGCTGTGCAGGAGTGGGCTGGTCTATTCGGGGGTGGTAGTTTTTGACGGGACCACATGGAGATCTTCAACCACCCCCTGCTAGCTCTCTTTGACATCACAGAATGTGTGACAGATTGGCTTGGTATTTTTCTTTGTTTTTCCTTCTCATTTGTATGTTTACACGGCCAAGTCCCTGACACATTTGGAGTGTACATTTACAGAAAAAATTATCATACAAGAAGGGTTTGCCTTTCAAAATATCTCATTTGCATGAACTCCGAGTCAGCCAACACATTGCATAGTTACACAGTCCCTAGATCCATTTCCAGTGGCCTTCTAGAAACTTTTTTTCAATTATACAAGCAAAACATGTTTGTGTTTTAACTTGCTAATTGACCAAATACCAAAAGAAAGTACATATTGAATCATGACAGTTGTGACATTAGTTGTGTGCTCTAGTTATTTATGAGTTGGTGTTATGTAAAACATTACAATTTCTTGAAATACTGTATACGGTTTTTTTTTCTTTCCATGTATTGTTGTCGTTATTTTGCTGCCTTTTTATTTTCAACATTTTAAATATTACATTGTTTACTGACCTTGTAAATACACAGTAATTATACAACCATGCATTTCAATAAAGTGGAATATTTTGAAGTATGGTGGATTTATGCTTGGAAACCTAAAATGTTTTAGGTGAAATTAACATTCAGACACATCCAATCATGAAATCCCATTATGAGAAATCTTTAGTGGTAGTCAATTTTTTTGGGGTTCCATTGTACACTAGACACTATTCAATCTTTTATCATTTAACTGTTAGAAATTCCCATATTATGTAATGGTAATTTGTGATTGTGCCAACCTGGCCGCCAACAGCAGGCATGAGCAAGTTGACTAGCAGATAATCGTGCAGTTTTACTGTAATTAATTTAGCCTCTCTGTGTGAATGGAAACTGGTAGCAATAATGTGAACTTGGCCCTGTGATTATTAATGTTGCTTATTGCCTATCACTTTTCAATTGCATCCAGTAATCACTCTCCAAATAGACAATCATTACCTGTAGAAACATTTGAGGATACTGAGGGGGTCCTTGAGACAATTTTTCAAATGCATTCAGGATCCGACATTGTCCGAGTAAGTAGGCTTACTTTAGTTGCTTGGTGTTTGACTAGGTTCAACGTGGCCCGGCGGTGTGCATAGGTTTGAGCCATGTGTTGCTGCAGCACGAGTTGGAATCTGCACTATACTCTCTCTAAATAAAGTGTCATATCTTTCTGATTGACACTACCTGGCCTGTACTGCAGCCATCTTGTTTTGTTTTGACACATTTGCCTTGAATCTTCTTTTCAGCAAATTAAACATGCTCAAATGTATTCAGGTCAGGTGGTTAACTTAGCCAATCAAGAACATTCCTCTTTTTGGCCCTGACGATCTCATTGGTGAGGAGCATTGAGGCATCTGTTGGGATCTTAGCAGACGCTTCTACACTGCAGAACTCATGCTACAGCTTCTGCCAGCAGTTACATCATCATCCTAAAACAGCTCTAGCAGTACCCATACATGTAGTAACAGTGCCATGTTTCACATGTGGTGGGATTTGTTTGAAACATGAACAGATCCTGTCTTTGTCCACAATTGTCTTCCCATAATTTTGTTACATTCAGAAAACTTAAAATCTACAGGTTTTTGAGCAACAGCTGGAAAATCAGTTATAAATTCAATGTATTTTATATAGTCACTTTAACATCAGCAGAGGTCACAAAGTACTTATACTTATAATACACAGCCTAAATTGTCCAATTACAATTAATTCCCTGAAATGTGTGTGTGATGTATGAAATGGCTGTAATTCCCTTTTAACCTTTTAGTCATGCTTTTACGTCTAATGTGCTGGAGTACAAAAGCAATAAAACAAATAGTCTGTGCGCTAATAAATATGAACGGTGCTGTACATTTTTCTAGTGGGACTTGATGCATTCTGGACCTTCATCAGCAGCACATTAGAGCCCATGGAGATCTCAGATTGTACATCAAAACTGAGTGCTCCAAAAGATTTAACTATACTATGCACTCACCTAAAGGATTATTAGGAACACCATGCTAATACTGTGTTTGACCCCCTTTCGCCTTCAGAACTGCCTTACTTCTACGTGGCATTGATTGAACAAGGTGCTGAAAGCATTCTTCAGAAATGTTGGCCCATATTGATAGGATAGCATCTTGCAGTTGATGGATATTTGTGGGATGCAAATCCAGGGCACGAAGCTCCCGTTCCACCACATCCCAAAGATGCTCTATTGGGTTGAGGTCTGGTGACTGTGGGGGCCATTTTAGTACAGTGAACTCATTGTCATGTTCAAGAAACCAATTTGAAATGATTCAAGCTTTGTGACATGGTGCATTATCATGCTGGAAGTAGCCATCAGAGGATGGGTACATGGTGGCCATAAAGGGATGGACATGGTCAGAAACAATGCTCAGGTAGGCTGTGGCATTTAAACAATGCCCAATTGGCACTAAGGGGCCTAAAGTGTGCCAAGAAAACATCCCCCACACCATTACACCACCAACCTGCACAGTGGTAACAAGGCATGATGGATCCATGTTCTCATTCTGTTTACGCCAAATTCTGACTCAACCATCTGAATGTCTCAACAGAAATTGAGACTCATCAGACAAGGCAACATTTTTCCAGTCTTCAACTGTCCAATTTTGGTGAGCTCTTGCAAATTGTTGCCTCTTTTTCCTATTTGTAGTGGAGATGAGTGGTACCCAGTGGGGTTTTCTGCCTTTGTAGCCCATCTGCCTCAAGGTTGTGCGTGTTGTGGCTTTACAAATGCTTTGCTGCATACCTCGGTTGTAACAAGTTGTTATTTCAGTCAAAGTTGCCCTTCTATCAGCTTGAAGCAGTCGGCCCATTCTCCTCTGACCTCTAGCATCAACAAGGCATTTTCGCCCACAGGACTGCCGCATTCTGGATGTTTTTCCCTTTTCACACCATTCTTTGTAAACCTTAGAAATGGTTGTGCGTGAAAATCCCAGTAACTGAGCAGATTGTGAAATACTCAGACCGGTCCGTCTGGCACCAACAACCATGCCACCCTCAAAATTGCTTAAATCACCTTTCTTTCCCATTCTGACATTCAGTTTGGAGTTCAGATGATTGTCTTGAACAGGACCACACCCCTAAATGGATTAAAGCAACTGCCATGTGATTGGTTGAGTAGATCATTGCATTAATGAGAAATTGAAGAGGTGTTCCTAATAGACCTTTAGGTGAGCTCTAAGTACTACAACATTTTAAGTACTTATAGCAGGCTATAGCTAACAATTCCAAATTAAGCATGTTTCTGTGTAATCCAATCTAGTCGGTGGTTGCCAGTTCAATTCCTGAGTGGGCTAAATTGCGTTTCCTTAAGCAAGGCACTTTTCCCGGAGTTGCCCCTGTACGTACTTGTAAGCAGCTCTGGATATGTGTGTGCAAAAAACAACTGATAAATGTAAATTAATTATAAGTTTCAGCACTCATATTTTATGCAAATGAAACTTTATTCTACAAATAAAAAATATATACATAATCATTATTAATTTCTTACACCAATATGTACAGTTTTTACACAGCAAAACCTGAAATGTAGGTGGAAGAAAAAACTGTAGTGGTTGGTTGAATAATTTGTTCAATACACCAAGGATGACTTGTGATGAGTGTCTACATTCACATTTAACAGATACCAAATACATGCACAATGTAAAGAAATGGCAGCTTGACTTGAGGAACACTCATTGGAAGAACTGGCTCAAGAGAAATTCAATCCAAGACTTGAGTAATGACGCAAGTTAAAATGTAAATGTACACACATTTACCATGATAACAGCATTAGTTCTGTCAATGCTAAACGTGATTAAAATGACTTTTTTAAACAAACCAACAAACTCGTTATTTGGCAAACCGAGCAGCTTAGTAAGAGCTGATTGGTTATGGTTATCTTAAAATAAAAATGTTTTAATAAATACTTGCACATCTTAAAATATTAACATAAGTGTTTGATTTCTACAGTTCAACATCCTTATCCAGTACATTCAGTGATGTGTTGTAAAGTGAACACGACAGTCTTCTTAGCCGGGAAAGTAAGCTGAGGACAGAGAATGCAGGCCTGGCTTGGGCTTGGCTGGTTGTAGCCGTGGAACATCTAGACATGACAGGATGGTAAAAATGTGGTCAGTACAGTGGCTGTACAGTAAGTAACCAAACTGTTGGAAGAGTTAGCACCACACTTGACAAAAAGAAGGAAAGAAAATTAAAAACAATGAAATGTTAAGGATTAGAATAAATTATGCTTTGATGTTTCCCAAGAAACAAATGAGTTTCTAAAATGTGCATTTTACATTCAAAATATAGTGTCAATGATCACTTTGTTTATTGTATACCGCAATTATTTTTACATTGTGTTATGCCTCAAGTGTGTCTGAGGCCTGTTATTACTGGATAGCTTAACATTACATTTTAGTTATTTTCCAGATGCTCTTATCCAGAGCAACACACCTAATTAATAATTAGTCACAGATTACCCAGCTTTATACCAACTGAATCAGGTAAACCAGTTTAATACAACATGAAATGCCTGCTGGGCCTCCAGAGGTTTAGGAACACTGGATTCATCGATTTCAAGAAATTCTGATGTCAACCCTGTGTTGCAATAGCCTCAGTTCTACCATTTTGTTAAGCCACAATCAAGCAAACTTACACAAACCTAAAACTTCCACTCATACGCTACTGTCAATCACAAAACAATGATCAGCTTGTAGAATGACGGTGTGGGAGTGTTGGTACTGTTGAGGACTAATTCTATATGAGCATCTTATAAAACAGTTTAAAGCAGTTTAATTAAGAAGAGAATGATGAATTAGGCCTGTGGCTCACTGTTATTGTAAGGCCTAAGAAAGAGTCAGCACTTTTCTCCCTCATGGCTGTGCTCATGGTTATAGGCAGCAGGTAGCTTACACAGAGTAGATAGCTCATAGCTCTTTTATATATTAGACTGTGGTAGTACAACAGATTGAATACATTTGTCTTTATACCATTCAGGCTTGCAAATCAGGGTAACACAAGGAGTGCGTTATTGAACTGAAAACAACCAACTGCTACCTGACTCAAAGTCCTACTTTAACCAAGATCTTGTCCTGCAATTTAACCATACCTTTGTTGAAGTGAGTGCCAGACAACAGTCCACGAAGTGCAATACTGTCATCTCTCTTCTCAAAGTATTTGGGCTCCAGCCCCACAGGCTCACCGCTACAGGTTAGAGAAAGAGAGAAGGAATACCAGACTGTGTGTAGGTGGGGAGAAGTTTGTTTCTGATTGAACACCCTGGCTGATGCATAATAGCCTCGCAATGCCAACTGAGACTGCTAGCGTTCAAACGCTACACAGAAATCAGTCTGGCAATCTGAGGAATCAAAACCCTAAGAGATAGGTTGTTGAAACAAAATTTATTTGAATAAAATTGGATCCATATGTAACCAATCAAACCAAAAAGCCCACCTATAACCAATCAAGCCACACAAACTGTTATTTTTCACATTCATTTCCATGCGCTTCTTAGACACATCATCACCTAAAACTAACACAAATGTCACTGGTTGGACAGAAGAGAATTCTCCCAGAATGCAATTGTAGGCCTATTCAGTACTGTCCAAAATCTGTGTAGTGTTTTAATGCTAGCGGTCTCATACAACCTTTTGAGGCAAGATGCATTATCCACTAAGTCTGGAGATATTGTCATTTAAAAAGTAAGCAGAGAACTAGTTTATGAAACACAATGTTTGATGCTGTAAGGCTTCAAGTAAAACAGAGTCCCTAGACTGAGTGAACTCACTTCTCTTTGTTGGAAGACTGCAGGGGGTTCTGTGCTGTGGGGCTGCCATCCCTCAAGGCCACCGGAGACACGGCAGACTTGGCACTCAATGGGTTAAACTGGACCTGCAATAACAAGAGAAAACAAACACCTTTTATTGTTTAAGTCAAAGCTTTCTTTCCTTCTTTTACTAATCAACACTGATTTCTACTAATGTACATAAAAGGGTCATTTAATAGAAGGAATGTAGCGTGTTTACCTTTGTTCCTGGGCCCTGGTTGTGTATTGAAAAAATGTTGCGGCTGGACAAAGGAAGCGAGGATGGTTTGGAGTTTAGCGTGGAGGTGATGGGGTAACCCTGTCCGACTGAGGAGGGAAACGCTCGGCTGTCCAGCTGAGAAAAAGGAAACACACAGGAGCACACTTCATTATCATTCAGGGTGGTTTCTACACTGTGTTTACACTGTGTTCAGAAGACAGAGACGATAACGGAACATGGGTTGAAATGCCACAAACAGAGCAAATAATTCCTTTTTCTAAATGTGGAAGACAATGTACAGCCTGGATACTGATGGTTAGTGCTTACCATGTTGTGAGAAGCCCCACCCACCCTGTGTCCAGCTGGAGCCGACAGAGCAGAAGGAGTCTCAAATGTTCCCACAGTGTCCGACTTCCTGGATAGCTGGTTCTCATTGAGCTGTTTGTTTAGCCACATTATAACTAAGGGATGAAATCAAGCCATGGTATGACATCAAAAACGTTATTAACATTATAAACTGTTCAGGTAAAATAACTACAGCCAAGGGTCAAAACCAATCCAATGTGTTTTTAAATAAAATCCATACCATTCTCATTCGTTTTCAGCACTTCCCTGCTTTCGTTGAGCTTCTGAGCCGTTGCCTCCAACTGCTCTTTCAGCTTCGACACCTTCAGAAGGAGAGAAGATACTAGAAAACAAATCCCAATCTGGTGCAAGATGCTACTCCTCCGAACTTGCACACGCAAACATGCACGCACACACACGTGAACTAATTTCTCAGCAGCAATTCCTGGTCAGTAGCTCAGATGAGCATTTAAAGTGGACACACCTCCTCGTCTTTCTGCTTTAACTGCTGCTGGCTGTCCTGCAGGTCCCTTTGGATGTTGTGGAGCCTCTCTTGGGTCTCCTGGAGAAGCTTCTCCTGAGACACAGTCACGGTGTTCTTCACCTTGATCTTCCCCACCAGACCCTTCAGCTCTCCCTGCAGCTTCTTGATGATGCCATTGGCCTGGGAGAAAACACTCAGCTGAACGTACTGTCTCATGAGGTAGAGAATGTATGTGCTAAAATGTATGACACACAAATTTGGCAACAAGGCAACATTTTTTTCTGTAATACATACTTGGATTCTCTTTTTCACTTGTATGGTAGTGTGTGTTTATGTGAAAAGAAATCACTTTGAAATGTGGAATCAAAAAATTATATTTATTAATCATCCATTTTTGTCCACCAGCTAGAAAAAGGCACCCCCCACACCTGGAAGGCAGAAGGCAGCCCAGTCCCTAAACTAAAGCAGTGGAGGTTTGCACAGTTCAAATCACACTTAAAACAGGCCCCATGTTTTAGCATCAGATGTCTTAGTGGTTAGGGATTCAGACTTGTAGTATGAAGTTGCCGATTTGATTTCCAAATGCGACAAAGTGTTGTTGTGTCCTTGAGGAAGGCACACTACCATAATTTCCTCCAGGCAATATCCATGTACTTATTTAAGTCTCTCTGGAGAAAAGCACCTGATTGCCCCCACACCCCAATCACGTTTTAGTTCCAATGAGCTGCCAAGCCCTAGCACCTGTGCACGCGAATTGTAACAAACGTTATGAATGCTGATGCAATACAGTATATTATAGCTAATGTTAGCTGCAATGACCAATGTCTAAAATGGAACGTCCGCTTCAGATGAACGGGTCCTTTCACTGATTAACTCTATATAGACACCAGAAAAATCCCAACTTGCTGTAACACTTATGAAGACACTGTTACCTGTTCGAGTACATTTTGGATGAAAGTACACAGAGCATTCCAACTCATTATAGACAAGCAGACTCTTTAAGAAAGATTGTTTCAACCGAAAAGTGCAGGCTACTGGACTTCACACCCCTAGAATTAAATTTGAATGTGAGTATATAGACCTTATTCTGTTCGCTATGTTTTTACAGTTGTTGATGTGTACACCTATACTGCAGGCTGTGTAAATTTTACAGAGCATAACGTTTTAATATTATCCGGAGTGCACATGCTCATTTGTTGTTTCAATCGAATTCATTGTCACCTAACAAGCAATATTTTATATGACCTAGAGCTTTTACAGTTGAAATTGTTCTTCTTTGCCTTTTAAGATGGACTGAAACGCTTTTCTTCAATCCAATTCATTCAGTGCAAATGCAAAAATGTTAATGTAGTAAATGACATTCTGACAAATTGTGGCAGACAGTAGGCCTATGTTAAAAACGTAACATAAAGCAGACAGTAGGCCTATGTTAAAAATGTAACATAAAGCAGACAGTAGGCCTGTTAAAAATGTTATTCCCACTTAAGTGAAACAGTGAGGGTTGGATGAGAGATCTATATTATCCAGATTTTGGTTAAGATAATGAGTTGTAAAAATAAGTTGTGAATCGGTCTTGTTGTCACGATCGTTTTAAACTATAATAATAATAATAATAATACATGGTATTTATATAGCGCTTTTCAATGACCCAAAGACGCTTTACAAAAACAAGAAAAACAAAGAACACAAAAAGGCAGAAACAACATCAAGGGGGCTATGGGAAGGCTTGCTTAAACAAAAAGGGCTTTAGGTGGTAGCGGAAGATGTCAATAGAGTCAGAGTCTCGGATGGATTGTGGCAGTGAGTTCCAGAGACGGGGAGCAACCCTGGAAAAAGCCCTGTCACCAAAACCCTGTAGCTTGGATCTGGGGATGATGAGGTGGCCTGCTGTACCAGAGCGGAGTGTGCGTGAGGGTTGATAATGATGAAGAAGGTCCGAAAGGTAGGGGGGAGAAAGTTGGTGGAGGGCTTTGTATGTCAGAAGGAGTATTTTGTATTGTATGCGCTGTTTGACAGGGAGCCAATGAAGCTCACAGAGGATGGGGGAGATGTGCTGCCAGGACTTTGAGTGAGTGACAAGCCTGGCTGCAGAGTTTTGAACCATTTGTAGCTTATGGAGGTATGAGGAGTTGATGCCAGGCAAGAGAGAATTGCAATAGTCAAGGCGGGAAGAGATGAATGCATGGATCAGAGTTTCAGCTGCAGGTGGAGGGAGGATCTGAGTTTTGCAATGTTACGGAGATGAAAGACGGAGGATTTGACAGTCTGTTTAATATGTTGCTCAAAACAGACGGTGGGGTCAAGAATGACACCTAGGTTGCGGACATAGGGGGAAGGAGAAACAACTGTGTCATCAATGGTGAGAGAGAAAGTGCCAGTTTTATTGAGGGTGGATTTAGTGCCTAAACACAGTGATGGAACCTCATAAGTCCACTTAAGTGCTCTAATGGTTCGATAACGCATAGAATACCTAGCCTACTGTATAGAGGCTTTACCCATATTCAAAAACACAGTTTCCAATGGAGTTAATATCTTAACAGTTACCTATGAAAGAAATAGAAATATGAACACCCTTTACCTGATAATTTTGGTCTTAAGTAGGGATGTCCCACAACTTGTGAACTCGGAGTACTTCAGAAAAATCCTTTTACTCAGTACTTTTACCACCTCTGTCCCCAGTTCAATTACGAGTATCAACTATGATAAACCAACATATTATGGATAGTATGGCAAAACTGGAACCAAATCAACCCTACTTACTCAATGAATAATGACCGATGTCTCCAGCACTGACATTTTTTTCTAATGCTAATTTTTTATCTACACTGGTGATTGAAAACATCCACCACAAAATCTTTCATACTTTATTACTGTAACTTATTTATAAATACAACTTTTCAGACTGCATTCTGTTGGTTTATTTCCTGCATTATAAAGCATTGAGTACACCTATATTCATTTCTTATATTAGAACGCAGGTAAAATCTTAAAAACGCAGACCTCTAAAAGCTAACGCAACATTTGTAAAGTGACCAACCTTTATGAGCTCCTCTGACAGGGATTTCACAGTGGCCTCCAGTTTTGCTATTTGAAGTTGTTTGCCTTCAGCATTCCCTTCCATGGAGTTCTGCCCTCAAATACACAATGACAGTTATGACTAAATTAAATCAACATAAGCTTCAACCATCACCCTAGCGTTTTGACAGAATTAAAGGGGGCTTTATCGCCCTGTGTCTGGAGTGTACTGGATGGTTGACCTTTTGCTGCTGAGTGGCCTCCAACACTTCCTTTGTGCGGAGCACCAGCTGGTCCTTGTCTTTGATCTCCTGCTCCAGGACGGCCAGGCGAGTCTGCAGCTGGTTCACCTGGCGCTCTCTCTCATGGCATTCTGTGTCCAGGGTGCCATTCTCCCTCCGGAGAGACAGAACCTGCTGCTTTGCCCGCTGACACTCCTGTTCATACATACGCATATCCGCATAAACACACACGTATTCAACATCCACATTGTGGGAAAGGACAGGATAAAGGCATCAGTCAAATGTATTCAAAACACATGCATGACATGGCTCAATTGACTGGGAGATACACTGAAGGCTCAATGCTGTTCTTCAGTATCGGGGCATTTCAAAATGTTCCCATATAGCAACACCATCCTCTCACCTCTTCCAGGCCCGCTACTTTGGTTTTAAGGTCACGGATGGAGGACTCGCTCTTGTATTTCTTCTCCGTCAGGTCCCTGTTGGAGACCTCAAGCTCGGCCAGCCTGCTCTGCAGCTGCTGGGTGCTCTTGGAGTGGGCCCCCTCCAGCTCCCGCCGGAGCTGCTCGTTCTGCTGCTGCAGCCTGGTTTGAGTCTGTACAGGACGGCCAGAGTACAGTAAAGACAAAAACACAGATTGGAAATAAAGTGAGAAAAAACATGCACCATTACTCCTACGGAGGAGTTTATAGTAGAGCTCGTGGCGTGGTACCTCCAGAGCCTTCTCCCGCTCCGCAGTTAGGTCCTGAGAGTGTCGGCTTGACAGCGCACCTGTCTGGCTGGTCCACTCCGCCCGCAGCTTGTCCAGCTCTCTGCTCTTCTCCGACAGAGTCTGCAAGACACACGGGTAAGGTGATGATCAAATACAACCTAGTACATCAGGGGGTAGGGTAAATATCAATTACAACCTGTTACATCAAATAATTGCCATATGATTCAACCAGTAAGGATCTTCACCTGTTGTGCATAGCTCAGCTGTCTGGACAGGTCATCTTCAGTCTTCTTCAGCCTCTGCTCCAACTGCTGCTTCTCCTCCTGATTGGTACAATGATAGGTTGTACAAATGGTTGATAGATTTATAACATACAGGCTGGTGCATGACAATCTCCAAAGTGCTTTGTACATCTGGTATCAACCATTGACATTTGGACATTTTGACCAATCAAAAGACCATGGGACTGTGAGTTATGGGAGCTTTACTGACCTTCACACAGGAGAGACAGACTGCTAGGTATTTCTTAAGGTCCACATCAGTGCCGTGTAGGAGCTTCAGAGACAGGTGTGTGAGATGTTTGAATGCATTTGTCTCCACAACATTGAGGTTGGCAGGGCTGTGGTCTAATACTGAAGAAGATGGAGATGACAACTGGAGCAAAAACCTAGGGAATGGAGAGCATAAACCTGTAAACCTAATAAACTCATGGCCTGTGGAAAAATTTATGAAACAGAGAATGGTCTTCTCACTTTGGATTTTCTTTGTCTTGCTCCGATATACACTGGTTGAGCAGGTCTATGAACTTCTGAGGAAAGGATGCAAAGTCTACCAACAGGCCCTGTTGAACTTTCAAACTAATGACAGAAGACATAAGGTTAGTGTGTAATGAACACACATTGTGGGCAAATAACTTAGAATTTCAAAATACCTTTGGAAATCCTCCTCTGATATGGCAAGGTTGTACAAAAAATATGGATCGCTGTCATCTGTCAGTCTCACCAGCAAATCCTAGAATGCACACGTTTTAGTGACTAAATTGGACTGAAAACCCACTTTCTATTTACCTATTGGTGGGTTGTAGGTATTTCCAGTAGCAAGCAATACATTTTGAAATCAATACATCAGTTTTTAAACATTATTAATGATTTTCACACGAGGAGAATGAACCAGAGAACAGAAATCCATTCTTGCAAAGATACAGAGTTGTGCATAAGTACTTACCCTTTTGTGGACTGGATTTGTTGTCAATTGAAGTTCAATGCTGACTCTGATATTTGCTCGCCTGTAATGTAAATTAAACAAGAAATAGATGGTACAGTACATTCAGTGTTTCTCACAACTAGCGAACTCCCTGGATACATTCTCATCAAGCGCCACATTCTGGTTAGTGCCTCTTGACTCAAGTTGCGAAAATATCACACACACAAATACTGAACATAAACAGCTACCTAGCTTTGTTATAAATAATGTTATTAGTTCACTTGGAAGGCTATCTATACAGTATTTGAAGTAAAATACATATAAGTAGATATATAAGTATAAGCAGAACAGGCTAACGTGGCTAACTAGCAGTCAGCTAGCTCCCGTACCGTACCTTTCTTCACAATCTTTGCATTTCACATGTACTTGCAATCGTTTGTTGAAAAGTGTTTCTGTCATGATTGTTTCATACTCGAAACAAATATGTATCGAAAATATCCACGGCTTCTGAAAAATAAATAACTAGTATCTTAAACTTTTAAGTTTGGCGCGTCTCTCCCGCGAATGACGGTTGAGGAACCATCCAAAGCAGCGACGGAAGTGACGTATTAAAACAATGTGCGCGTTTCAGACAGTGGTTTCAGATCGTCTATGATGCAGACAACTCAAGAGCATAACGTGTTGTTTCACTTAATTTGATAAAACATAACTTTAAAACACACGATATCTGTATAAAATAGCGGGATAAACATGAGTAATAATCACACCCGGACATAGCAGCAGGACTTTTCTCCCTGGACAAGATGTTTTGATTTCATTGCTCATAGAGGGTGGGTTCTACCAGGGGTTCTACTGTACGGGAGTTTGATTTCGTTACGTATACGGAAGTTGAAAACATGGAGGTCTCAACAGCCGACGGCGTGTGCGCCCCACTCGCTGGAAGATGTGCCTTTTTCGTGGAAAAGAAAAAACGATACTGCAAAATGATAGTTGGAAGTGGAAAAACGTATTGTGGGGAACACGCTAACTCGGCAAGTAGAGCAAATACACAAGCACTCAGACCAAATACAGTAAATTACTCTTCAGTCCGGAGGGTTTTTGGCTGGTATGCTGCCCACTGTTATGGCAAATGATGTCAAGTACTGTACAGTTCTCAAGCCTCTCTTCGGGGACCACAAGGATCTCTACTGAACGTTTTTGTTCTATTCACAAACGATAGTGTTGGCCGCTATGCATTTCACTGTTGTTCTTGTTGCCCAGAATTAGGTTCCCTTTTTTTTCATCAAGTCAAGTACTTAGTTAGGCACTTATCAAGCACTACCAAAAGTAGTGATGATATATAGGCTGATCTTAGGAATCGTTCAAATGGATGAACCCCGGTGAGAGGTTTGAGAACGCTACAATAGCAAACTAATGAGAGGAGAAACACTGATTACATATGCCCTACGTCTTTAGGAAAAGGAGTGTGAGAAAAAAAGAATCCCATGTCCTCTGGATCCAAAACAGTGAGTTGGGGAGACAAATCCTGAATTATGATCAGGTAAACAAGTTAGAGAGAACCTCTAAATCCCCATCTTTTGTATCTGTAGCACTGTATATGAAGATCTTTTAGCGAAACATCTGAAGAAGTGCAACTCCAGAGAGAAACCCAAGCCTGTAAGTTAAAGTAAATACAATAATACAAACCCATGAATTTCATAATTAATAGGGACCATTTCCCCTGCTATTACCAATGCATATGTATCTCTCATATGTAGGTGTTCTTTGTGCAAGATATTAATGCTGGACCAACACTTGTGGAGGACACCCCTAAAGATGAGGTATTTCCAAAGAAAGAAACAACAAAATGAGATCAAATTGAATCCACTTAGCTAAATTCAGTGTCACTGAGACCCTCTGCATCATAAATACTAAACAGCATTTTTTTTTACTTGGCGAAATAGGGGTTATGAGCAGAAGGTTAGGGAGATGCTAACATTCAGGGCCCACCTTTCCTACAGACAAACCAGGCAGTTCCCTAGGGACCCACAGTAGGAAAAGCCCCTCAAAATATGTAAAATAATAATATATAACTGTTTTAAAGGAGGGAGGATTGTAGTGGGAGCATTGGGCCAATGGTTTACATGGCTCACAGGTCAGGTAGGAGGGCCCCTTAGCCAGATTTGGCATATTAGGCACATCATACTCAAGACCATACTAACAGGACTATTTATTTAGGTACCCTTGGCTGAACACAGCAAAGCAGAGTTGGATTTGCTCATTACAAAACTGAAGTCTGCTGTCAAAGGTAAGCAGTACATAATTAACAACTTACCTACTTAACATTATTAATCTACATGGGTGTTTGTATTGTGTCTCCAATGCTTCTGCAGGGTTCAAATGCAAGCATGAAGAAAGCATCAAATCTCACACTGCTTTCCATGAAGCTTTGAATGATCCGAAGAATGGGGACTCTGCATTCAAACACCTGAAGCAACAGGTACTTTTGTTAACCACATGGTTCACAGGCATGGGTTTTTATTTACCATGTTTTCTATGAAATTATTTTGTTTTGCTTGTTTTACAAGGCGTCCCTTTTAGGAAACATGGAGGACTTACACCTGCTAGGACCAAACAGGTGTTTTGTTGAGTTTGGTGCAGGGAAAGGCAAACTTTCCCACTGGATCCATGTCGCTTTGGAGGACTGTGACGACATCCATTTCCTGCTTGTGGAAAGATCAAGCACTCGCTTTAAAGTATGTCTGCCTATTTCACCAGTAAATACTGTAGATTATAAAGTAAAGATTTTTTTGCAGTGCTTCTTCAGAGTTGAATGTGTACCCCCAAATTCATTATTTATTTCAGGTAGATGGCAAACACCAAAAGGCTGATACCAAATTTGAAAGATTACAAGTAGATATTCAGCACCTTGATTTGCGTAAGTGTAAATAATTTAATAAAAATTCAATTCTTATTTGAAGATATTTAATCATTTAAAACAGTCAAAAAGATGACATACATAATCACATACAGGCTGTTTGTCAGAGGTGAAGTTCTTTTCAACCTAGTGAAAGTGCTGCCACACCCCCTAAAATCTGAGATGAGACCAAACTTCAAACATTACTGGGCAATGACAAATAGCCCTCAAAGCATTTGTTACATGAAAATAATAACTTTTTTAACAAAAGCGTGACCTCAGTGGGTCCAGTTGTCTAAGCCACTGCCTTCAGTGCACATGTAACACTGCTGCATGGGTTCAAATCCGGCCATGTGTGTTTCTCAGCAAAAAATCAGTGATCTTAACTTTGCTGCCCTATAAACTATAAAATACTGCCTGTTATTTACCTTTCAGGTAAAGTTCCTCTACTCCAAGAAAAGGATCTTCCAGTAGTTGGATTTGGCAAGCATTTGTGTGGAGCAGCAACAGGTAAAAGCAGGAATTACATATGAGTATTACTACGGGAAAGGGGCATTTGAAAGGCAACATGAAGTGGTAACAAGTAGAATAGTTGTTTAGCCAGGACAAACTACATCGTGGTAGACAGTGGTTTGAGCCCAAGGCAGCGCAAATTGTTATACCACTGCCCTGCATTTGGAATAGATAAGTCTGATTATCTACCTTGTCACGTCGCTCTCCAGCGACCCCTTGTGTGCAGATTGGGAAAGGCAGGGTTAGGGAAATTGGACCAATTGGGAGGGTTGAAAAATTTGGTAAACAACTAAAATTGTAAATATATATAAAATAGAATAGTTGTTTTACTACTAGTGAATTAATCTTTGTTTTACTCCTTGTTCACTAACCTCTCCCAAACTGAATAGACCTTGCTCTTCAATGCCTACTGGGCAGCGCAGAGACCACCCTCCATGGCGACCAAGACCAGCCACCCAGTAAGCGCTCAAAGCTCCAGCAGCAGCCTGAAGAGTCTGCTGGAGTGGAGCTCAAGCCCAGCCCCAAGGGTCCAGAGGAGACTAATGCCCAGCAGAAGCTGAGGGTGGCTGGTGTGGCCATCGCCTTGTGCTGCCACCACCGCTGTGACTGGAGGCATTACGTTGGCAAGGAGTTCTTCAGGGAGAGAGGACTAGGTGCCGCAGAGTTCGCTGCCTTCCTGCGTATGTCAAGTTGGGCGACGTGTGGCTTCAGTCAGGCCAAACATACCTCTTCATCACAAGGTCAAACCGGCCAAACGTTTGAGGAAGAGGAGCACGAGGCGACAGAGGAGGCTAAACCAGATAATTTAAACGTGTAAGTATAAGTGTAAGTCAGTTGAGCTGAGGAGATGTGTAGCTGCCACTCTGGTGTATGTAGTGCCCTCACATTGCAGTAATAGTAGCGTGACATTTGAAAAGCGTCAAACAAATGTTAATTGCTTCATTCTGTTTTATTAGCTTGTTGGATGCTGAGGATCGTGAGCAAGTTGGACGTCTCTGCAAGCTGCTGATTGACGAGGGCAGGGTTCACTTTCTGCAGAAGAAAGGACTGGTCTCCAGCCTATGTTATTACACCAGTACTGATGTTTCTCTAGAAAATGTGTTACTAACTGCAATTCCTGCGTCTAGCTGAAATGAAATTACAATGACTGTGCAGCCGGAGAAGTTCATGGACTGCACCACTAGTTTGAGTAGGCAGGCCTTTTTATGTCCATACGTTTTTTGTTTGTTGGCTAGAAAAGCAAGAAACCTTTTTGCAGTTACTGAAATGATACACTGGCAACAAAGAAAACAAAAACTGGCAACACAGGGCGCAATGCTCAAGACAACAGACAAGACTCAACAATATCTTACATTTTTCAGGGAATTAAATAGAATTTACCCCATATCTTGGAGAAGATACAGTTGAAATAAATGCTGAAGTGGACTTGCTAGACAAGACCAAGGCATCACCACAGAGAGGACGAGACGGTCGACAACAGACAGAGGACAGGAACTGACTGAAGCCAACATGAAGAAGGTCACAGTGACGGTGTGGATTCTGCCAAGGCTTTAAAGTTCACGTTAAGTTCTGACGTGTAGTTTGACTGGGGTGCTGAAACAGACATTTGAAAAGGACAGTGTCATCATAGAGCAGCGGAACTAAATTTTGTTAAACTAGTTGACATGATTTGTTTCAGTATGAGCCAATGACAATGTGTCATGGAAGCTAGCAGGTGAGCCAAACAAGAGCAGCCAGCATACTTAGCTCTGGTTGATGTAAGCTGAATGAGTTAAGGACTGACTGTCCTTAACCGACCAGTAACATTTGCTTTATCTACATTTGTTTTCCTGGTATTTTAAACTAAACTAAGTTGTAAGCTTATTTTGCTAGTCAACACATGACCATAAAGTTCAAGTACATATTTTTTTATACATACAATTTATGTTATGCATATCAAGCATAGCTGTAACTCTTTTCCGAGCCTCCTGGCAGTAGAGGCGCATGAACTCTCTGCCAAACATCTCCCTGTCCTCATCTTCCTCTGAGTTCTGTGGGGCTGTCGGCAGTTTCACTTCATACGTTAAAGGGTTGTCCCGGAAATTCACAAACCTAAAAGTGTAGGCGACATGAGAAACAGTAATTATTTTGACATCGAAAATTAGTGGGAATGTTTTGCTAGTGTTAACGTTAATTCAGTCAGTTTGTTATTAACATGTTTAATAAATTGTGATGCTGCAGGCAATACATGTTTTACTCCAATTTCCAATGTCAGAATTTTTACATAACCCTACTTCCCTCAATTAGAGAGCAACTTTACTCATTGAACAATCTAGTTCACACTGAACCATTAAGAATGGGAACCAAATGTGATTTCATTTGGGTCAGGGGTCACAAGGACACGTGGGGCATGCTAATGACAATAGAGGCTCAAAGTGGCATTGAACATCCATAAGCATTTCCTGTTCTGCTGAGAATGGCCTTTGTTTGCTTGGAAGCCAGATTGCAATTGTTAATGTTGTTTCCTAGAGAGGGTGAAGCCACATTCCAAGGCACAAGGCCTGACCTACGATCACTATGTTTGTCATCCATCTCTATAGCCTCCAATTAGCTAGGCAGTAAGGTGAAGTTTGGACTGTCGTTTATAGTGTATGGAAGGTAGGGCTTCTGGTTGACTACAACGGTTCACCTGGTTATTTCTAAAGGGTGATTGTATACATTGCCAATTAAAGGTGATTTATATGCACATATTTATTATACCTACTAAACAATTGAAAGAGGAACACCTTTTAGGGGAGATATTAATATTGAAGGTGCATAAAGTTTGAGGAATTCCATGATGTCACTAGTACTTACTCAGAGAACGTTGTGTTTTTGCTAGTGTCGATTCGCACACATAGTAACAAAGAGTAATGTAATTTAGTAAGGTGTTTGTGGTGAGTAATGTGAGCTGCCATCTTTACTCATATTAGGTGCTGCATACTTTTTGTGTCAACTTCCTTGTCTTCTCAAACTCCATTGGATGCCCGAGCCAAAGGTCCTGCCCCTGGGACTCTTAATGGTGGTTTGAACAGTAGACTAGGAGGGAGGATGTAAGTAGTGTTCAATGGAGTTGTTTCCCCAGACAGCACTCACCTGAGATTGTTCATATCCTCCATCATCGAGGGAATGTTGTGTAGCTTATTGTTGCTAAGCACCAACGTGTCCAGGCTTTGCATGTAGCAGATGTTATCCGGAAGGGTCTCCAGTTCATTCCTCTGCAGCCACATGGTATGCAGTTTCTCCATTCTTGGAAAAGCGAGTGCAAAAAATATGTATTCTGTTCATTTGTGGTTGGTGTGAAAGGTGTACAATGTGTTTATATCAATACGCTGCTGATGGATATGTACTGTCTATGTGTATGTACACTGTACACTCACAGTCCACTTCATTAGGTACACCTTGCTATTACTGGATTGCACTTTTTGCTTTCAGAACTGCCTTAATTCTTCATGGCATAGATTCAACAAGGTGCTGGAAACTATCTTTTGAGATTCTGGTCCATATTGACATTATTGCATCATCCAGATTGTTATTTTTATTTCACCTTTATTTAACCAGGTTAATCGATTGAGAACAAGTTCTCATCGGCAATCACGACCTGGCCAAGATAAGGTGCAAGGCGACATTAAGTTACACATAAAGTACAAACATTCAGGTATACAGTTACACATATAAACAGTATTAGGTTAGATAAAAAAAATACTGTACATTCAGTGCAAATATGGTCTAACATAGAGAGGTAGATTATTGGAATGTAAAGTGGCAGTACAAGAGAAATAACACTAGCATAAGTACCATGATGAACATGGCTGAAACAGTAATGTGCAAATTATACAAAGACAGCTGTGCAGTTGATTATGTGCAAGATGCGTTAAGGCTTTGATGAGTACACTAGAGTATAAACGGCAAAGAAGGGGTAGGGTCAACATGTGCAGCGGTCAGTCAGTAGATTTGAAAGTAATGCCTTAAAAGTAGTGATGGGGACGATGGACTCGAGTTTCTGCAGATTTGTCGGCTGCAAATCCATGATGTGAATCTCTGGTTCAACCACATCCCCAAAGGTGCTCGATTGACTTGAGATCTGGTCACTGTGGAGTACAGTGAGCTCATTGTAATGTCCAAGAAACCAGTTTGCGATGATCTGAGATTTATGACATGGCGCGTTATCCTGCTGGAAGTAGCCATAAGAACATGGGTATACTGTGGTCATAAAGGGATGTACATGGTCAGCAACAATACTCAGGTATGCTGGGGCATTTAGACAATAACAAGACAGAAAATATCCCCCACACCATTACACCACCACCACCAACCTGAACTGTTGTTACAAGGCAGGATGGATCCATGCCTGCTGTTTAAACCATCTGAACGTTGCAGCAAAAACCGAGACTTCTATTGTCCAATTGTGTTGGGCTCTTGCAAATTGTAGGTTCAGTTTCCTGTTCTAAGCTGACAGGAGTGGCACCTGGTGTGGTCTTTTGCTGCTGTAACCCATCTGCTTCAAGGTTCGACATGTTGTGCATTCAGAGATGATCTTCTGCATACCTTGGTTGTAACAAGTGGTTGAATTACTGTTGCCGTTTATCAGCTCGGATCAGTCTGGCCATATTCCTCTGACCTCCTGTCATCAATAAGGCATTTTTGCCCAGAGAACTGCTGCTGACTTGATATTTTCTGTTTTTCTTACCATTCTCTGTGAAGAGATGGTTGTGCTGAAATACTCAAACCAGCCCATCGTGCACCAACAACCATGCCACATTCAAAGTCACTTAAAACACATTTCTTCCTCATTCTGATGCTTGGTATGAACTTCAGCATATCATCTTTTGACCACTTCTACATGGTTAAATGCATTGACATGCTGCCACGTGATTGGCTGATTAGATATTTGCTTTAACGAGCAGGTGTGTGTGTAGGCCTACCTGTGAATGTCATGTGGTAAGCTCTGCAGACGATTTCCACCCATGTCCAACCACTGCAGTGCCGGCAGCCTCACCACACTCTCTGGGATCTCTGTGAACTGGTTCAGGGACAGATCCAAGTGGTAGAGCTTCCTTAGGTTGCTAATCTAAGGACAACATGACCAGAGATATGCAACATTGAGAAATGCTCAAATCATACAGTAATGTACCTGAGATGGTCCCATTAACATTAAACGTTAAATGAAGGTAGAACACCTCTAGAGGCAGCTGGTCAAGGTCCCTGTTCCCTGCCAGCTCTAGTTTCTCCAGGTTCTGACAGCAGCCCAGCTCCCCTGGAATGGTTTGCACTCTATTGTAGCTCACCAGCAGCTCCCTTAGCTTCATCAGCTTACCTGGAAGAAAGATTAGCCCTGTGTTGCTCACTTGGTAAGAGCATGACAAGATTGTGGGTTCGATTCCCATGGGGGACCAGTGCAAAAATGTATGCGTTCACTCCAGTAAAAGAGTGTATGCTAAATTTGTGAATGAGTATGTGCCCTTGAATGAAGCACACAGACGACAGTGCCTGTGGTAAACTGAGGGAATTTTAGTTTAGAAGTACCCAGCTTACTGACCAATCTCTTGTGGGATCTCTGTGATGGAATTTCGGGACAGATCAAGAACAATCAGGTTTTCAAAGCTTGATACGAAGTGTGGGATTGTTTGCAGTCCAATCCTGTGGAGCTGCCACTCCATGAGCTGAGGAAAGTGAACCAAGGCTCGAGGCAAAGTCTGTCAAAGAAAATCAGTCCAGATTATTGATGAACACAAAATCATTTTATCAAGAGTGTTCTTTGTACTTCCTGCTGTACCTTCCATTCCTCCTGTTCAATCCTTAAAATTACACGTCCATCTGCTATCAAAACCTTCTCTTTCAGTTTGGCCAAGATGATCCGATCTTCCCAGTTATGTCTCACTCTATGTCAGAGAAATATAGCAGTATGGAATCGCATTACATTGTCTGGTCCTCCCAATTTATCTTAGTGGCTTTTGGTGCCATTCACTTATGAAGTCTAAAATGGCTTACCTTTAGTTATTAGTTCATAAAATGATCCAAAATAAGTATCACTCACCTACCTACACCAGCCTTTAGGTCTTGTTGCTTCTTCAGATCTTCTTTTGTTTTCTTAATTCTAGTTTCCCAAATGGACTTGATAGAGCTGACCGTGCCACTGCACACGGATACCCCAGTCATGGTGACACTATACCAACTGATGATACGGCCTCAAAACAGGACAATTGTCTTAATCACTGCATCCTCATCTAGAGAAACATCCAGCAGATGTAGATGAATAGAAGCAGACGAAACCCATGTTTCTTTCACTGCCGATAGTAATGGTTCTTCATAATGATGATTGATTACTTAGCCTATTTTATTTGTACCATTATTTTTCCTTTGCAAGCTAAAATGCAAGTACTAAATATTTTTCATTCCAAAAATAATGGATAAAAAGGATTAAATCTCACTTCAAACAGGCTAGAGTTCAAGGATCCCCTAATGCAGTTAATGGATTGGTTATATTTTAAACCAGTGGGAGTACATCTGGTTTCCCTGTGAGAAATAGTAAAGTCCTGTTGCAGGTCTGATGCTGCCAAAATAATCAGTACCTTTTTAGAATAAGAGCATGGAGAAAAGGTGCTAAATTCCTTTCACAAAAACGTGATCAATTCCTTCAAGGTATTGTGAGTGTAATCCATTCTCATGAGCAAAAGCTTATTTGTTTTGACGATCTTGAACCAGAGTAGAAATAAACCTCGTCCTTGTGTCAGTGAGTGTTGCTTAATGAAATGTGACCCTAGAGGGTCTATATTTAGTCTGGGTTAGGACACTGAAAATACTGGTGATCGTCACATGCTAATCTTGGCACCTACTATTATACCCCCCTGGTAACACAAAGTCAAAAGACGTTAGGAAGAACAATGTGAAAATGTTGGACCTTTTAATTGCCATTTTTGTGTTTAAAGGGATAGGAAGATGAGTTTCAAAATCTTTAACCATGGCCAATGGTGAAATGCAACATAAGCCAGCATTACTTTTTCAGGTTTAGTAATTTAAAGGCTTTATTTGGCCAGTGAGCTTCCAATTTCTTGGGAAACATATTCAGGTCCATGTTATTGGTATATTAAATGATTAAATTATATTATTGGCAGCCTTGCTAAGATGATCAAATAATTATATTGAAGCATTAAGCCATGAGGGGGTGTGGGATATAGCCAATATACCAGAGATAAGAGAGCTCTATTTAGGCACATTGGTATGCCTGGACACAGAATTTAGCTTGGGTATATATTTAGCCATATACATTGAGCTCTTTAATTCATTGGACAGTGAAATTTTTTTGTTATTTTGGTCCTGTAATCAAACACTTTGAGAATTAGGATACAACGAGGTTGACGTCCAGACTGTCCACTTTAATTTGAGGATACATTCATACGTATTAGATTATTTTTTAGAATAAATAACCTTATGTACAGTTCACCCCCCCCCCCCCCCCATTTTTAGGCACCAAAAACATTGGACACGTCAACATAATGTAGAATAAAGTAGTAATTGTTAATATTTGGTGGCATATCCTTTGCATGCAATGCCTGCTTTAAGTCTGCGATGCATCGACATTCCAGACACTGGGTATCTTCCCTGGTGATGCTCTGCCAAGCCTGTACTGCCGCCATCTTCAGTTCCTGCTTGTTTTGGGGACTTTGGGGTCTCCTCTTCAGCATGTAAAATGCATGTTCAATAGGCTCTATGCACAGCTCCAATACTTCCTGAACTTAAGGCAGCTCCTTTGTTTCCTGTCTTACATTATTGGACAAACTGAATAATCCACGTGTCACAATGGTCAAACACAAGTGGATTAATCAGTTTGTCCAATAATGTAAGACAGGAAACAAAGGAGCTGCCTTAAGTTCAGGAAGTAGTGGAGCTGCTTTAAGTTCAGGAAGTAGTGGAGCTGCTTTAAGTTCAGGAAGTAGTGGAGCTGCTTTAAGTTCAGGAAGTAGTGGAGCTGCTTTAAGTTCAGGAAGTAGTGGAGCTGTCTTAAGTTCAGGAAGTAGTGGAGCTGTGCATAGAGCCAATTGGATTCAGATCCAGTGACTGACTTGGGCAACCAAGGATGTTTGACTTTTTGGCCGTAAACTCCTCTGTGTTGCTCTAGCAGTATGTTTAGGGTCATTGTCTTGTATGATGAAGTAGAGTCCAATGAGTTTGGAAGCATTTGGTTTCATCTGAGTAGATAAAATATTTATGAAGACTTCAGAATTAATTGTTCTACTTCCGTCTGCAGTCACATTATCGATGAAGACACCTGAGCCTGTTCCATTGGCAGCCATACAGGCCCAAGCCATAACATGACTTGGTGTGCTTTGGATTATGGGCATTTCTCTTTTTTCTCCACACTTTGCACTTTCCATTACTCTGGTACGTGTTAATTTTTGTCTCATCTGTCCACAAGACCTTTTCCAGAACTCTTAGGGCTCTTTTAGGTGAAGCTCTCGTCATTCTGTTTTTCAGGCTTATCAGTGGTTTGCATCTTGTACAGTTGTGGTCAAAGGTTTTGAGAATACAAAACACAAATATTGGTCTCCACAAAGTTTGCTGTGTTGATGATAGCAATTTGCATATATTGCATACATACAGAATGTCATGAAGAGGGATCAGATGAATTGCAATTACTTGCAAAGTCCCTCTTTGCCATGAAAATGATCTTAATGCCAATTGGGGTTGTACAGTAATTGTCACTGTATCCCTTTAAACCCAGAGTGAGTACAGGACCAACATAACCAAAAGTATTGTCACTGTCCAATGACTTATGGTCCTCACTGTAGCACAAATTACAATATCTATTATTATAAACCTGATACCAACACAATTTGAATGGTAAAAACATGATGTCTTTCATGTGGTATACAGTTTCATACAAAACAGCTGTCAGCCAATCAGCATTCAGGGTTCAAACCATATGGTTTATACATTTTTTTATAACACATTTGACAAACATATTCCAGCAGCCTGAACTTACGAGACTGTACATCCCATTCCCATCCTAGATATTACTGTACCGTATATATCCTCTTCAGTTCTAACCACAGGTAGCCTTGGAAAAATGTAGATTTTGTGGTTGATTAACTGTTTATTAGTGGGTCAGATGACACAATAGCTCTAGTTCCAATCCAAAATCCAAGGCCATTCATCAAACTCCATGCAGAAGCCCTCAGGTTATCAAAACAAAATAGCATTTTAGGTTAGAAAAATGGAAAAGCATATGCAGAAATCTCACTTGAAACAATGATACAGTAGGTTGTTGTACTTTGTTGAGACTATTTAGCTTCCACATATCCTTTGACCATGGTTAAATGGTCACAGGATACAACATCTACCAAAACCAAGGAGCATCTGATAAGAGGGGGACATTAGCAGATGGATATTCCATGAACACCAAGCACACATCAAACCCAAAAATAAATGTTTAATAGCTAACTATAGATCAAAAATCTAGATTTTGAGTTGGCTATATCGGTTGCTGGACATAAACCCTATTGAAAAAGATTCCATTAAACATTTTAGAAAAGGCATAATGTTGCTGTTCTAAGGATTTGTGTATTTGAAATTGTTTTTTAAGTATTCTTTGCTCACCTATATCAATGTCAAATTTGATGGACTGATTTCTAATAAGACAAGAACATTTGTTACTCCTTATACATTCACAATTTATTAAAACTGGTTTTCAAGATCACACAATGTTAGAAACAGTTGATGATTTAGACTGACCTTTTACTTGCCTCTTCAAATAATACAATATCCCTTAAATACAGTGAGTCCAAAGTACACATTCCCAAAATATTACAATTACTACACTAGTACTGATTTCCACCAACAACTATATTTATCTTTTAAAACAACGTTGTTAGCAAAAGCAACACCTTTGTAACAAACAAATCATTAAAACTAACTTTGAAACAGAAGTGACGGCTCATTATTACTGTAGGGCAGGGGTCTCCAAACCTGCTCCTGGAGAGCTACTGTACCATCCTGTAGGTTTTCACTCCAGATGCACATAATGTCACCTCATTCAGTTTATCAACCAGCTAATAATTGGAATCAGGTGTGCTAGATTAGGGTTAGAGTGAAAACAATCAGGACAGTAGCTCTCCAGGACCAGGGTTGGAGATGCCTGCTGTAGAGAGATGTGTTGTGCAATTCGACTATTCTAGTGGAATCATTAAACCACACTGTTTGAAAGCCAGATCTTTCTAATGCTGACAAGAAAACCGATGGGGATGTAACAAAAAGGGGTGAAAAAGCCATGGATTCAGCAATGATAACCTTAAAAGGTGCCAAGACATTTTCATTGGGTTAAACAGTTTCAGAAATACAGACGGTTCACTAAAGGTTTAACGCAAACATTCACCTCTTCAGGTAAAAGCGCTACTGGTCATAACTGTCCTTAATGTATGTCAGAAGGCCACCAGAAGAGTGGAATCAAACTAAGGCCACACTCAACGATAAAACAATTGCCTGGAACCAGATATTAGTTTCACAATGTAAATGTGGATGACTTGTGTTCATGGCGTGTGCGTTCATTCATGTTCTAAGGAAGAAGTGTTGTGGAAGGCCAACGGGATGGAAGCAGCTTGGGGGCCAGTAACAGCCATTCATGATTGCCCAGTAGACAATCGTCACAGTTATCGTGGCTGGTTTTGCGTCGCTTGCATCTAGGAGGCAGGCCGTGTATCCCCAAGCTCATTTTAAGTCCAGAATCATGGATGCTGGGTTTTCTAGGAAGCCCTTCCACAAGTTTGAGAACCGTGCCATTGTGGCCCCGTCGATAATTCGGTGGTCTGCCGACCAGCTGACATTTACAATGTGAGCTTTCACCACCTCGTCCCTCGAGTTAAACCTGGGCAGGACCTGGAAGGGATGTGACAACACTTATTCATGGAGCAATCAAGAAATCCATAAAAATCTAACAAATGAGTTGTGATATTTCCAAACAATGGCTCAGTCACGCGTCTGTATCGTGTCGGCTCCTTCCAGTCAGCAGACCACATGTCCACTGAGCCAGACCAGAACCAACACTCAGCTCCCATGTCAGCTGAGGTCCGTACCCCTGCGCGTCTCATCATAGCCAGTAAGGGCAACAAAGGCCAGCGCTTAGGGTTCACAAACCTGGATCTTTCCCAGAGCTCCAATGGCCACCTCAGGAGGCAGGATCACCGGCTTTGCATACGTGCCTCCAATCTGATTCGAGGAAAGACAAAGACGTGACAGACTGAAGTGGCTGAAGCAAACATCGGAAATGAATAAAGCATCAGCTAGATGTCAACCAATGAATACTTCCAATGAATAGATGGATACCACAAAGTTAATCATGAAAACATCCACATTCTCAATCACACAGGCTTAAATAAAAAAGTAAAATATAAAGGATTAAAGGAATAGAAGTGTTATCCGCGCTGCCTTGGGTCTACTGTCCCAGGGACACCCCAGCTCACCGAGCCAATGTTGGAGAGAGTGAAGGTTCCTCCGGTTAGGTCGGCCGTGCCCAGCTGGCCTGTGGACCCCAGACTCTGCAAGCGGTTGAGCTCCACAGCGATTTCAAACACACTCAGCATTTGCACGTTCTTCACATTAGGCACAAGCAGGCCTTGGCTCGTATCCATAGCCAGCCCAATGTTGTGGGACGCCTAGTGGGGAGGAGGGTGTACAGCACACAGCCTGAAATTAAATCTTGCTCTGTGTACATGAGTTATTATATTTCTGCTCAACACTGAAAATAATTCATATGAATATTTTAAAGGTCAAAACAATAAGCAACATTTTGATCTTTGCATGCATAGGAGGTACCAAAGTATTTTTTCACAGGAGATGGCTGTAAACTATACCTAGAAATGTCAGAACCTTGTGAATTTGTGTCTACAATGTTCTATGGACATAAAACTCCTCACATGCAGGGGAAATCTTTATTGTTTGGATAGTCCCAAACCAGTGGCCTGTAGCTCATTTTGAATATAAATGATTCCCTGTGTCTAAGTGTTGTAACATCAATAGAAGCAGAGAAGCAGAGCTTTTGGTAGTTTTAAGCAACTGGTGTTTAGAGCTTCAATTCAAGAGGTTAATGTATTCATTACATCCAAGCCTTGTTCTCATGGACCTAGACACAGGGTAAGAAATAACAACTGTCCCCTTCCAAGAACAGATGACAAATACATGCTCTGTGGTGTACGCGCTTGTTCCTAATGGCTATCGTTTCAGTTGACCCATCAAATTATCAACTGAAGGTTTTATCTAAATACAGACATATCAACTACCCATCTACAAGTGACTCACATTCAGAAAGGAATGGAGATCACAAATACGGATCAACATAGCTGCTCCCTCACCTTGTAGGTAATGTTCTGAACAGCCTCGTCCACAGAAGCATTGAGGATGGGGAAATGAAGAAGGCCCAGAGATGCAGCCTGCTCAAACACACATCATCATCGTCATTCAATGTGGAACTCCTCTGCCAATCCACTTGCGGTCACGACTCATCCATCACGCCACGACTCATCCATCACGCCACGACTCATCCATCACGCCACGACTCATCCATCACGCCACGACTCATCCATCACGCCACGACTCATCCATCACGCCACGACTCATCCATCACGCCACGACTCATCCATCACGCCACGACTCATCCATCACGCCACGACTCATCCATTGCAGCAAGGCTACTCCACAGGATGTTAAATCATAGCAGAAGTCATTTCTTCTGTCATAACAATAATGTTCATTTAGCACAAATGGTCATAAATGGACAGAACATGATCCAATTTTGTACAGTTTTAACAAACTCCCAACTACTGAGTGCCCTGACACAATGCTTTCAACATAATGATTACATTTGGAAATGTCTGGCTCACTCAGCAGATGCTTCTTTCCAAAAATATTTAAAGAACTAGTTAAGTACTTTGCTCATAGGCACAAGGTCAGATGTTTTTACATTGTTGGCTCAAGGATTCAAACACTAGCTAGTACAGCCGTACTCAACTCTGGCCATAAAAAGCCATTTCCACGGCTTTTCTTCATTCCCAGTTGCAATGAATAAAAGCTGTTTCTTCATTTCAACTGTAATCTGGGATTCATTTAGACCTGGTACACTAGGTGATTGCAATTATTGATGAGGTAGAACAGAAAACCAGCAGGCTCCGGCCCTCGTAGGGTAAGAGTTGAATACCCCTGCACTGGAATAAATGATAGTTTGTCAGAAATCAAAGTTCACCTTGATGAAGAAGGGCATGTAGCTGAGTTTGACCCCACGAGACTCTGACAGGTCCTTCAACTCGTTACGTAGCTGCACTAGCCTCGTCAAATCCACTTCATCTTTATAACCAAAGTGGGGGATCCTCAAGGCTTCAGTCATGGTCTTCACCATTGCTTTGTGGAAACCTGATGATGGGGAGATGTATTATAATTAAACACCAGACGAAGACTAGACCCCTAGTGACAGCTAGAGTCAGGAAACCCCAGCTGTTGATGGCTCCTTACTGCCTGCAAGATGTTAGCCAAGTGGTCCTCAAACCATTCCATAGAGGGCCTAGTGTATGCTGGTTTTTGGTCTTTTCCTTCAATTCGAGCATAATTAGAACCTAGACTGCCAGGTGAGGGGAGGATCCTAACCAATTAGTGAGCTACTATATCAGGCTTGTACAAGGTAAAACCTGCATACACTAGGCCCTCCATGGAAGGGTTTGAGGACCACTGTGTTAGCCAATCGTGCTTCCCAGCCAAATTAAAACATTACATCAGAATACATTTTAACTCTGGACCACATCGAGCCCCAGCTTTACTTAAAACATTTCTTTAAAGTGCCTGGACCTTTCAGGGGCTCTGTGCTGTCCTTGCCCTTGAAGACAGGCCTCGAGATGACAGGCAGGGGGACACCAGATGGGGGCTTAGTCTTGGGCTTGGTGGCCGAGGAAGGGGCAGATCCTGCCGGAGGGGGCGGCTGAATCTCATGGAATGGGGTCAGCGGTAAGATGGCTCCTGTCTGTCTGGCTATGAAGTTGAGGATGTCCTCTTTGAGTAACCGTCCATCCTTACCGGTTCCAACCACTTCACTCAGCTTGATCTAAGAATGATTGGAAGATGGAAATCCTAATGAACGCGAGACACTCAATTGTTTTTTTTATTTAACCTATATTTAACCAGGTGGGCACGTTGAGAACAGTTTCTTATTTGAAACTGCGACCTGGCCAAGACAACAGCGACAAGGTACTAGATGACAAATGGAATAAAATACAACAAAATACAAGGAGTGGCTCTTCAGAGAAAACAATGTAAGAATATGTACAGATAGTGCAAAAGAAGTCTGAATTAGAGAGGTAGATTGATTGGTATGTAAAGTGGAAACACAATAGAATTATTAACACTTAAACATAACTGTGCAAATGGATATAAATAAACTATAAATAAGATACTGTGCAGGTCAGTGTGTGCAAAGGCACCATCGGGCAAAATTTAGGCAATAGATCAAATGGGCAGAGGTAGTGTGAGGGGAGGATAAGACAGAATCTCTGATACTCATGATTTAAAGAAGGTGAGGGAGATTGTGTTCATGTGTTTGAGACATTTTTGTAGTTCATTCCATGTTGTAAGATGCTCAAAGGAGGTATGGGCTTTTGGGGTGATTAGGGAGATGTACCTGATTGAACGCAGGTTACTGGTAGGTAAGGAAATGGTGAGAAGAGAGTTTAAGTACTTTTACGTAGAAGTTACTCATATGAGTTGATACCAGTGGATCAGGCATTGAGTGTGTTGTGAGGGCCAGCCCACTAGTGCATATAGGTCACAGTGGTGGAACTGGATGGTACTATTATAGACTACGTCTAACTTATTCAGGAGGGAGATAGAGGCAGTTTCGTAAATTACATCCCTGAAGTCTAGGACTGGTAGGATAGTCATTTTTTCCAGGGTGGGTTTGGCAGCATAGGTGAAGGAGGCCTTGTTGCAGAATAGGAAGCCAATCCTAGATTTAGTTTTGGATTGGAGATGGTTAATGTGGGACTAAAATGAAAGTGAACAGTCTAACAAGACACCAAAATATCTGTAGGTGTCCATGAATTCACTCGACCAGAGTGAAGGCTAGTCAGTCTGGCAGGTACAGGTAGTGTGCGATTGAATAGCATGCACTTTTTTGCATGTTGAATGGCATCTAAGCTCTTTTTTAGGTTAGTTAGCACAGAGTCCAACGTAGGGCTGAATGTATATAGAATAGTGTCATCTGCACTGAGGTGGATCTGAGAGTCACCAGTAGCAGGAGAGACATCCTTGACATACACAGAGAATAGTGTTGAAGCCTGTGACATCCTTGACATACACAGAGAATAGTGTCGAAGCCTGTGACACCCCCATAGAGACATCCTTGACATACACAGAGAATAGTGTCGAAGCCTGTGACACCCCCATAGAGACATCCATAGGCCCAGACAACAATCGAGGCAGTTATTCGAGAAACCGAGGCGGCTATTAAGTCTGCCAATAAGGATGCGATGATTGACTGAGTGAAAAGCCTTGGCCAGGTCGATAAAGACAGCTGCACAGTAGCTTTGGCCAGCCAGATATAAAATATACAGTAAAGTACTGCTATACAGTGATGCATCTTGTGCTTTTGTTTTTATATTTTTTTGGCAGTATTGTTATTATTTTGTTGGCAGGACATTAGGAACCAGAATCTGTAGGGAGAGACAAGAGAAAGGGCACAGTCGGCTGAGCAGAGGATCAAACCGAAATTTGGCACCCCGGTGAGTGTTTTTAGTAACTCACATTGTTCTCCATGGCTAAGCGACGGACTGCCGGCGTGGCCTGGGTCTTGTGCCCTTTGATCTCCTGATGTGTGTGCTCATCATGAGACATGGCTGGCGTCTCCACAACATCCTCCTCATGGGCTACCTCTGTGAAGGGCTCAGAGTCATCATCACAATGTAACGGTACCTACTCACAGGACAGAGGCCTTCACCAATTAATTTTAACAGTCTGTATTCCTACACCGAACAGGATGCTGGTGGCACACATTGAGGACAGCTGATAGAAATAGCAGAAACTGAACAAATGGAATTATATTAAACATATCATCATACACTTCAATTCTACGTGTTTGATAACATTCCATTTTCCCCAATCCAAACTTCATGAGTGAACCGCCACATCCAGATACTAGATACAGTAACATTTTTAAATGGGCTAGTATGTCTGTTCAACATGAGTGGGTAGATCAGGTCAGCTGTTCTCAAACCTCTCCTGGGGACCAACAGCCATTCCATATATTAGATGTATCCCAGAGCTAGCACACCTGAATCAACTTGTCAACTAAAAACCAAGCAAAAATACCAAAGGACCACTGGGTTAGGGAGCCAAAATATAATCAGAGGTATGAGGACCACTGGGTTAGGGAGCCAAAATATTATCAGAAGTATGAGGACCACTGGGTTACACAGCAAAAACGTCAGTGTTAAATGAACACTCTCAGTGTTTATATAGCTCCAGTGGTTTAACACTTAGGGTGTTGATTTAACATCAAAGTTTTTACTGTGTAGGGAGCCAAGATTTTATCAGAGGTATGAGGACCATTGGGTTAGGGAGCAAAAATATTATCAGAATCTTCCAGAGCAGTTTATTAAGAAGCATTTATATAATGGACACCATCTGCGCCGATTCAGAATCTGTCTACTTCCTACTAACATTTGACAACCAGTGCTGACAGAAAATATTAATGTGTTCAACATCCTGGCTCATAACATCATTTCAGGGCAACGTCATCCAGACTGAAATCCATGCCATGGCAGCATACCCACCCGGACCACATTCGGTCTCAATATCCACCAGTGGGGTGCCCACTAAGGCAGTGTCGTCCACCGCATAGTAGAGCTTTTTAACGACGCCGTCAAAGCGACTCGTTATGGTGACAGATGCTTTGTCACTCTGTACCTCACAGATGCTGTCAAACTGGGACACTTTGTCTCCTTCCTTTACATACCTTTGGGAGCAGAAAGGAACAGTGAACCCCAAAACAAACTACACTCTAAACAGAAACGCTCAGTAATCGTTAAGTGCCCTCTAGGGGCAATCTAAGGAACTTCACAGTATTGGCACCTTTCATTATTGAGCATTAATTCAGAAATAAATCATCCAACTAAAATTGTTTAAAATTAAAAAAGTATAAAGCTACCCCTTATGTTTGAGACCAAAATACGACTAACAGTGTCAATTCTTTTTATATTCACTTTTGTTCAAGGTGCCAATAATTCATAAATTTACAGGAATGTATCATTGTACTCCTATTGAAAAAAATCTAGTCCACATACCATTCTTTTACTGTTACCTCCCTGATGCCCTCACCAATATCAGAGAGTTTGAAGGGCAGAATTGGTCCTCGTGTGACTGTTAAGACAACAAATTATTGTTAAAAACAAAACAAGTTCACCACATACAACTTCATGTTTATTTACTGTACGGTCTGTGTAAGTGTACACTGTCAGCAAAACCTTCCTCCTTCCTGAGCGAGTCAGACTGAAGCCTACTTACCATAATTAGTTCGGAAAGACCTAGCGCTGCAAAGCTGCGGGATGACGACAGAGATGGGACAGGGGATGTACTCTGGTCGGTCAGTTTGGAACCTAAAACAGCAACGCTTGTACCGCTGTGCCGAGAGTTGCAAAGACAAACGCTAAAAATCAATACATGCATTAATTAATTGGATATCTCTAGGCCCAGACAGTCTTCGTTTGGTGCAACAGTTGGCTACCCGTAAAAGTCATAAATGCTGGGAGCGATCAAAACATAAGGTGCCTAGTAACATCGCATGTTTAGTTATCCAAGCAACCGAACGACTGATCCTACAAGGTGAATGCGTATGTGTTCACTATGTTGTATCTGGCCACTCATACCGACGTTGTTTAGCTATATTTTGTTGCAAAGACATCGTAACCGAGAGATGACATTGGCATTCAAGTTCAATTAATTATACACACACCGTCAACATATAGGTCAACTAGCTGGTGGAGTAGCACAGTACTATTATTACCAAACATATAGCTAGCAACATGTCTATACAACGTAATGAAGTTATCCATCTGAATAAACACTGATACCGATGACAGTATAGCTAAGATTAATGCTTCTATTTGGCTAACGGTGTTAGCATTTCAGTTAGGCAACGTTACACTGTCTGACTAGCTGCTGCATGAAAATGTCTGCAAGTTAACGTACAATGGCAATATTTCTAAATGTAGCTATGACGCTTGTGTATCATCAACGATTTTGCTAAGCTTTTTGGTGTGAATAGACATTTGGAAAAACTCAAACAAGCATACCAAACGTCTCATAAATGTGAATGAGCCTCTAGTGACTGCCGCCATCTTTGTCTCTCTTCGTCCGGATCTGACAAATAGTGCACGCCCCTTTCCATGGCCAATCAGATATCAGTCACAGAAGAGCTGCGTTAAAGCTGCACTAAGCAGTGTTGCCATGTCCGCGGTTTCCTAGCCAAATTGGGCGATTTTTTAATCAATTTGGCGGTAGAAAATATATTGGTCGCGGGTTGCGTTTTTTTGGGCTATTTTTGAACAACCACAGCTGCAGCATTTTCCGTTAAATAAATGTGACCAAGGCTGTAGTTTGCAGCCTGTGCCAGGTATGGGAGGAGCTACTGAGTGTGGTGTGTATTAAAGAAAGTGAGAGAGTAGATTGTTTTGAGAGAGAGAGAGACTGCTACGTGCATATTCAGGGCGAGCGAAACAGAAAAATGCGACTGTGCACGCATGGCTCAAACGTCATGATAATTGATGTAATTGGTTTAGTGCCTAGAAAACGAATGAAGTAAAAAGCTTTATTTTGCACCATTTGTTAATTTTGTTCCCTCTTCAGACAAGAACATTCATCAAAAAGTAGAAATCAGAGTGCATCACAATATGCTATAGAAATGTGAGGAAGAAAAAAACATGTTTATGAAGTCATGTTTACTAGCATACTAGACACCTAAACAACATTTAATTTTCTGAATGTCAGGGAACTGGACAAAATATGGAAGAAAATATTGCAAAGACTAGGAAAAAGAAAAGGGTTTAATGGAATGGATTAGG
>JACXGM010002979.1:21524-44065 GCA_016801145.1 Umbra pygmaea | reverse complement strand
TTTGAGGTACAAATATTGTACCTTTCAGCATGGGTCCAAATTTTTACCATTGATATCTGTACCTCTAATTCGACACTTTTGTACCCTGAGGAACAAAACTGTACTTAAAGGTACACTGGTCACATAAGTAAACTCAAAGTTACCAAGGTGATCCTTAAGGGCACTAAATGTGTACAGTTTTGTCTCTCAGGGTACAAAAATGTCCCATTAGAGGTACAGATATCAATGGTAAAAATTTGGACCCATGCTGAAAGGTACAATATTTGTACCTCAAAAAGGTACAGCCCCAGCGACAAGCTTAGGTACATTCTTGTACCTTCATTTCTGAGAGTGCACATACTGCTCCTGCTAATTAGTGACACCTCTAACCTTCCATTCCAAAACAAATGTCAATCTTCAGACAGATTAACACACAAACCTTCAAAATGTCCCTTTCTAAATCAGTATTTGATATATGTAGTTCCAGTGATCATGGAAATAGCTCTGAAATTTGGACAGCTGATTGGTTGATATCCAACCAACGCTCTACCATTTGTTATTTCATCCAGGCCTGTGACTTTAAGCTAAGCCCTCTAACTAGGGGTGATGCATATTAGGGGTGATGCAGAACAGCTTGACTCTTTACCGCTATTAACTACGTGTCATTGTGAAGCATGTGGGTGGTTATAAAAATAAGTATTGTCACCATCACTTGAACATCCCCTATGAAAATGTAATGCTTATTCTGTATCATTTATTTTATGCAGATGTCACTAAAGAGTATAACAACATTCAGAAGCTGAAGGTATGCTCTATTATATTACCACTTCCTCCAATACTGGATCTGCACCCAAACCCTACTGGATTTCAGTTTCAGCTTTTGGAAGAAAATAGGAACGTTCAGGTATGTTTGTTGAGATGCAATTAATATTCACACCTCAATCATAGGAAATCAATTTGACAGTATTTAATTTAATGTACAAAGTTTGTCCTGTCATATGTTTTTAATTACATGGTCCAACAAGTGTTGCTTCTAAGCATAAATGTTGTCACAAACACAACCATAAATACTATTCCCTGCAAAATAAATATTCTTTCTGCACCATGAACTTAAAAGGAAATTCCATGGTAAATCAGTTTCATAATATAGTATTTTGAATATTTCCATTGATGTTTTATGTCATATAATGGTCTGTCTCCCAATGCATCCCAAAACATTTTACAGTACATTTTGCAGTCCACTCAGCTGCTTCTGTATCATTGTAATACCGCAATGTGCGGAATTCAAAGCGAACTTAGTGCCTGCCCCCTAGCAAGTAGCTTTCAGATCTTAAAGGACAACTCCAGCGCAAAATGAACCTAGGTCTCAATAACACATGGGTACCGAGTCTACCATTATTTGGGATATGTTTTCATGCTATTCGAAGTCGGAGAGTTTTAGTGCAAACTGATCATTGCCTTACAACGCTAGTTGTGAGGGCATATTTAAAGTGAAAATAAATCACTATTTTATAACACTAACAAGGCACCAAATAGCTCCACACTTACATGGCAGCAGAATGAGGGTCACTACATTCAAACCAAAGCATTGAGAATGTTGTAAGTGTACAGACAGTATATAAAATAAATATAGTTTAAAACAGTGGTTCCCAAACCTCTCCTCGGGGACCCCCAGACAGGCCATGTTTTTGTTTTGTTTTATCTCAGCCAACCCTTAGCGGGGTTATGCCAGACGTGTTAGGTATAATAGGCTTGTCACATAATTAGCCTACATGAAGTTTCCGTACACTGCGGGGGAACAGGCAAACACAAAATTACAATTTGCAGCTGTGTCTGGTTTCCCAAATGTATCAGTGCTATGCACTCATGTTGCCATAAGAACGCCAAATGAGAAAGAAAATCCTGTCATTAATCGTAAGCATTTTCATTCCATCAATGTCCAAATAATTTATGATGCAGTCATGTTGCTCACTAATTGAACTAATCTTCCCCCAACCGTGGCAGCGGTGCGCTAGACACTTTTTGGCATCGACTTTGATGTCTGACCACTGTTTTTATTTTGGCCATGGTCCGACTCTCAGGCTGCATTCACAGTGTCTTCAAACTTTTGCCACTCCAACGCCTTTTTGGCATTAGTAATGGCCACTGTGCCCTCCAAACAAAATTTTCCTCCTCTTTTACACCTCGCCAACAATAATTTCTACTTCACATTGAGTGAAGTTTCTTTTTTTGGTTTTCCTCTCTCTGTTTGCCATGATTTCTCAATTAATGAATATTATTTTGGGGCGTTTCACTGACTATTCACGGGCAATTATGGGCGTGACATGCAGCCACAGAAGCTGCGCCACACTTAGAGTTGATTGTGATTTCTAAAGGGAAAATGGCGTAGGACGTGCTTTAGAGTTGATTTAGAGTTGATTGTGCTTAAGAGTCTCACATTTAGAGTTGATTGTGATTTATAAAGGGAAAATGGCGTAGGACGTGCGTGCGCAGAGTTTTATAAATCTGAATATTTCTTTGCGTACGCACGTCCTATATTTCGTCCGTACGCCACTTCTGACGCAAATCCAACACAAAATTTTATAAATGAGGCCCCATAACACTATTATGCCTGTAACACCTAGTCAGATTTGTTTTTTCAAAATAGCACTCGTTTTAAATCACTGCAATTGGACGAGTCAAAGACATGAGGTGAGTTTGATGTTTAATGAATGAACTCAGCAGTAAGCGAATAGAATACTCACACAGCAATAAACACCACTATACTTCTATTACGCACATAAACTATTCCTGTTTATGCACAGTCTAGCGACATATGCAACGTATTTCAATGACTGAAGCAACAATAACCCACAATCCCCATCTTACTCACAAACAATATATAGGCAGTTCGTAAATAAATGAGTGGCTCCAGCTGTGTGGCTGCTAATTTACTGAGGTGGTTATGGAGCGGTGGCTTCAGTATGCAGGGGACATCGAGCGGCGGATCCCAGGCGCGCCAGTAGAGGGGGCCCCTGGATCTTCTATGCTGACAACAATAATCATTGTTAATTCATTACAATGCTAGTAAATTGTAACCAAATGCATTCCTGATAGTGAACACAGCGTATCTGACAAATCAGTGAATGTACATACCTCTGTTAATTTTTCAGTGAAGTCCACACTAGTTGATTTTTGAAGTCATACAATGCAATATTCCAAAACATATTTTTTCCACAAAAAAAAACATTTGCCGTGGTTATGTCCATAAACTAGTGTAGCGACATTGATCCGCTTTAACCTGACACTTGCCTTCACAGCTCCCAACAGTTCAAGAGTTATTGCCCATGAGCATAGGTAACTAAGCAACAGTGTAGACTCAGTCCATGAGCGGCCAAAGTAGAGATTTCAGGTTACCTGGCTGACTTGCTACCAGTCATTATATGGACATGGCTATATGGGTGCTCAGTTCTTCCTGTTGTAAAATACATTTGGCCAAAATCTCATTTTATAAAAGATGAAATGCTACATTATGCACAGGCTATTTAAGTGTAGATTATGTATTGGCCATGACTAGATGGCAAATGCTAAACCTCTCTCTCAGGTCAGGTCCCACATGTCTCAGTCAGACATCAAATTAAGTAAAATATTATAGTAAAACTTTGCCTTTATAGACATATAGTTTAGTACTTATTCAAACAACAAGATCTTTGTTTACCCTTGCAAAACTTTGTTCAGCTCCTGGCTGCTGTGCAGCTGCTGCGTAACTCTAGTGCAGTGGTTCTTAATCCTTGTCCTGGGGACCCGCAGCCCTCCCACAGTTTTGTTTTAGTCCTAAAACTAGCTCACCTGATTTCAGCAGCCAAGAGCTTGCTGAGTAGTTGACAAGATTCAGGTGTGCTAGCTCTAGGATACATCTAAAACATGGCATGGCTGTGGGTCCCCAGGACAAGGATTAAGAACCACTGCTCTAGTGCATTCAGCCAAGATAGAGGGGGCAGAGTTATCAGGTTTACTGACAGTTTGAGGAGCAAACAAGGTTTACACAGGCTCTTTTTAAGAACTTTTATTGGCTAAATATTTGTAAAACAGACAGACAGACTTAAAGGGTGAAAATAGCATTGATTTATTGAAGGAAAAAAACACCACCACGAAAACAAAGGGCACTTCGGAGTGTAAAAGCAAAAAGGGCATGTGCTCTGCACAGGTCGAGCCCTACCTGTGCACGTGCCTGACTGTGTTGTATACAAGGGGCACCGTTTGGGGGAGGTGGAGGTAGGATGATTCTAAGGGCCTGTGACTGACAGGGGCCCTAAAGAATATTAGAACACTAGGCAAAAATCCACCTATCTTATTTTCATATCTTGTTTTGGGCAGAAAGTAAACATCCAAAGAACCCCTGTTTTGTGCTTTGAGCACCCCCACTTCACATGAAATGGTCCTGTCTTTAAACCAGGTGCAAATGCAACTTGTTAGCAGTGAATTGCAAGTAGTGCCGGTGGAGCATCAATGTTGTCTCAGTATACTTAAGAAATATCTGTTTTCCCAAATGAAAAAAGAAAAGAAATACAGGAGAGAGAAAAAAAGAGCAAAAATATGTTACACAATTTTCAAAAGTTACTGTACATGCGTGCTGGAAATTACTGCTAGCTTAGTCCATAGTGAAATATGCTGCTTTAGCTCAGCTAACATTAGCTAATGTCAGGATTCCCTTATGGATCCTGACAGGTGTGTTGTGTTTTTCCCCTCTGTGTGTGTTCCCATCTGATTCATAAACTGTGTGTATTGTTTTGTGCTCTTTCAGTCACATGGTCTAATCACATGCTTCCTCTACTCCAACAGTTTCCGTGATTGATTTTACAGCTGACATCCATTACTCATTATCTGTCTATGTAAACAGTGTTTGTATGTTGTAGGTTGTCTGGTATTGTTTCCATGTTAGTATTTGTGCCATTGTTATATCTATGAGTAGGGTTTTGCCCCTTGTGGCTATGTTAATTTTCTAAATACATTTCAGGAAATAAATTATGTTGGGTATGTATGTTTTGCATTTGTCTCAACTCTACACTGCAACATGGACAACCATTACAGCTTGTAAGAAAGTTAAACGTTTCAAAAGGCCAAGCTATTGATACTAAATAATTTATCCCACCCTGGTACCAGACCCAACAGATGCAGCTTCAGGCTCAGCAGCCCTGTCTGTCCATCCCCATACCCATGTACCAGCCTTACTTTCAACCAAAGGAGGAGGTGAGTAGCATTGTGTTGAATGACATGTCAGTTGGTATAGTTGCACTGGGTCCTTGGGAGTTTTTTATTCTGAAAAGGAATAAGCTATTAGCTGGCACCCACCCAGAGTATTTTTTACCTGGAGGTGCTGACAATCGGATAATTGAATATTACATACAAGAAGACCTGTACACTCCAGGTTTCAGTGCCAAGTAACTATTTATTATTTTGAAACTTGCCTTCTTGTTATCAAAAAAAAAAGAATTAAATCCTTTCAATTATAAGAATTTGAACATGCTGGACAGTTTGGCTGAGACACTCAATGCTTCAATGTTAAAATGATACCTTCAATTCATATGGGGAACTATGTCTCCATGGCTTAGATGCAGAATTAACTTTTATTGACATCTAGTTAGGTGTTATATCATTCTATTGATGATAATGTTAATTTATTTAATTAAATAAGTTAATGTACAGCTCTGAAAAGAGACCACTGCAGTTTTTCATAAATAAACCCAATTAAAAACATCTGGAATATGATCAATTGGAAGATGGATTGTCACAAGCCATCAAACAAAGAAAAGCTGCAATAAACATTGTGTCCTGAGTGGTATAAAATCACCCAACATCAATGTGAAAGACTGGTGGAGGGCATGCCAAGATGCAAGAAAGCCAATTATTATTATTATTATTATTATTCCATTATTATTATTCCATTATTATTATGCCACCAAATATTGATTTCTGAACTCTTCCTATGTTAATATAATGGTATTATATTAACTTATTTTCCTTGCATTATCTGAGGACTGACAAGTGGTTAGGGAGGACTGGCTCAGTGGTTACGGAGTCAGACTTTTGTTCGTACAGTTGCCTGTTCAATTCCCAAATTTCATTGTTTCCTTAGGCAAGACACTTAACTTGCTCCAGAGGGAATGTCCCTGAATGTCATCTGCTAAATGAGAAATGTTGTCAATGGTTTATAGAAAAAAACAACAATGTTGCTTTTACCCAAACACATACCTATCAGTAGTGAAACCAGAGACACTGATGATTTTGTAGTGGGCTCATAATATTTTGCAGATATTGTGTGAATTCATTAATCTTCAGTCTTGCAGGCAACAACAAGATGCCGCTTGACGCTGCTGCTTCACAAAACAGGGATGCTTAAGTACTCAAGCTAATTGAGAGCAGCCAGATAGAGACAGGCTACACCCCTAGAGCCTGGCAGTCAGTTTACAGTTCAAAACAAATGCCTTGCCACAACAGTTCACAGATTAGCTGGCTATAGAGAGCAAGATTTCGGCTATAGATACTGACAATTCTTCTATGCACAATAAACCAACCAAGAATCAAACAAAAAATGTACTTCACTGTCCAAGTGTGCAAGTCAGGCAGCTTCCAATGTTGCACACTGAATACCTGGCCTCAGTTAGCTTTAATACCAACTGGGAGAGCCTGGCAGTCAAATCGAGTCGATTGGCTAATAAAACGAGACAAGTAAATATCAGGAAGTCAATCGAAAGCTTCCCCTGAATGGAGAGTTACTGTCCTGATTGTTTTCACTTCAACTTTAATTTAGCACACCAGATTCTAATAAGTAGCAGGTTGATAAGATGAATGAGGCTACATTATGTGCGGTTTGGGTCAGTGTGTGAAGTTGGCCGGTACTCACGGGAACGCCATACCAGGAGTTATTTGTTTTACGATTTAGCGTAACGGGAGACTTGAGTGCATACCAGCACCTCTCAAAAACTCCTGGTATGCTTCATTGTCTCCAATTACTATAATTACATGGACCGGCCCATTTCTTGGAAGGCCTATCTGTCACATTGGAATTACCATCACATAGTGCACCCTGGGTAATGAAGTTTAGCTCTTAATTCGAATTAACCCTTCAATCTGTGCTCTAGAGCATCAAGAGCTCTATATCTCCCGAACATACTAGCAACTGAAGCTTGGTACCATCGAAAAGAGGAAGATCAGATGAAAAGAATGAGTTGTGGCTTATCTCTGTGGGTTAAACATGGCCGGAGCTATGGTGCCTCAAATCAGTGATATTTTTTAGACTGTCGCCTTTTTTAGTCAACTCATTACAGACAGCAAGGAGGAAGTGAAAATTAACAACTTAATAACAGAATAACAACTCTGCAATAATGTAGGACATCACAACACCAACACTTTTTGGAAGTGAAAAATGAATAGGATTTTCAAGAACATATAGAAATATAGTAAGAAATGGATGCAGTATTTTGATGTTGACTTGATTTTATGGCCTCCAAACTTAGCACACTGGTCCAGGAGCCCTGGGGCTTGACAATAAAAAATAAAAAGCCTTATTATAGTTTACATGCTTTTTCACATAAAAAACAACAAAAGTATAAATACAGATGTTACTGGTCTAATTTAGGTACGAAGGGGTTGGGCTATGCTAGCCTCATGGGACCAACCTAATCTCGCAAGCTCCAGTTTTCCACTTGCAGATCAGTCTGGCATCTTGAGAAATTTGGAGCCATTCACCAAACGACCGACCAATCAGAGTTGGTTTGATGTGGGTTAGGGTCAGATCCACTCAGATCCACGAAACTGTGTCGCGGTCTGAGAAGGCAGAATCGCAACACACCCCTTCCAACTCTCCTTCCTGTCCAGATCTAATGCAACCACATATTTAAATTACTATTATTATTATTTGAAGTGAACATTATAAAATACGTAGACCTACACTACAAAACTAGTTGAGGATAAATTATTTAATTTTACCTGTAAGCAGCCTCCTCCAATTACGTGTCATCTGACTACCTTTCCAATCATGTAATGCCTACCTGCAAAAGATGAGCTAGTTAAATAATTTGTCTGCAGATCTTTAAAAAGTCTTAAATAATCTTAATTTTGTTTTCCAGAATTTAAGGTCTAAAAATGTCTGAAATCTTGTTTTCTTAGGTCTCAAAGAAATGCAACATTCGGGCTATTTTTGTTTCATTGTATTTTGTCGAAAGAAGCCACAAGCGCTTTCTCTGAGCAACATTTAGTTAGCAATTGCTGACAGATTATAATAATAGCAGGTGATTGCGGCAGCTCCATGAGTTCGTTAGTTACCTTATATAAGCTTTGTCTGTTTGTTAGTCTTTTTTATGATATTTTATTTGTGTCCTTGCAGCTTTGTTTACTGAAACATATTTCTTGTGATCAGTATTAAATCGCGCATCTCTCAGTACATCTAAGCAAGGAAAATAACGACCCACTCATTGAGCAGTTAATCTCCACATTCTTGTTCTGTTTAATTAGTGCAGTGCATACAGTGTGAAACCATGTATTACGATACTTTTGAACAATGTTTTCTACCGACAGAAAAGCCAGGCTTTGTGGAGTTTCTTCTAATTAGTTTGAACTTCTGGTCGCGAGTGTGAAACAGAAGCCATTTAATTTACTTTGTAAATGTTAGAGAACTTGATTGAAGACTGATTTTAAACATGCCCGAATCATCTCCACAGTGGAGTTTAGTTCTGTTTGTCTTTCAACAGTATTTTGTTACAAAGACAACTTAAGTGTTATAGCTTTGGCTATTCATTTATTTTACTTAGGTATATTGTTCTTTGGTCAGGTTATACAGGTTTTTTAAATGTTATTTACTAAAAATATCATTTTTTTCTCTCATCCCCCCAAAAAAAAGAATTGAGGTTTGTATCGAATCGGGGGTCAAAAATTGTGATGCGAACCGAATCGTGAATTTGGTATATCGTTACAGCCCTAATGATTTGGTGCCAGTTTTTAAATGAATAAAATACAATTAATGGCCGCCTGGTGGCTCCGGGAAGCACATTCAAAGCTTTACCCTAGTTAATCTAATGTACTGTGGATTGTACAACAGCACATTATCGTTAAAATTTATCAAAGTGAAGTTAAATGTACCATTTGTTCTTTAACATATTTACTACAGTCCTGCCAAATAATTGTTCCATCTAAACTGCCATTTTTACCTTAAAAATAGCTTGACAATGCACAAAAACAGAGTTTACATTTGATATCTAAAAATATGCCATTTTGCGCAATGTTTAAATGGCTCAAATCCCGGGTTCAAATCTCTTATTATTTATTTAGTTTTATTCATAGCTGTAACATAAAAACAATTATTTTCTATACTGTTCTTTAATTTAAATGCCGTTCCAAATACAGTCCCCTCCAATAGTATTGGAACGGCAAGGCAATTTCCTTTGTTTTTCTTGGTCATTGAAGACATTTGGGTTTAAGATCAAAAGATTAGTATGAGGCAAGATTTCAGAATTTCAGCTTTTATTTCCTGGTATTCACATCTAGATGTGTTCAACAACTTAGGACATATCACCGTTTGTATTAGACCACAGCATTTTTAGGTGAGCAAAATTAAAGGAACAAATAATCCTAAAGTAAACAACATTTAATATTTTGTGGCATAACCCTTGCTTGCAATAACTGCCTCAAGCCTGCGACACATCAACATCACCAAACTGTTGCATTCTTCATTTGTGATGTTATTCCTGGCAGCTTCTTTCAGTTCTTGTTTGTTTCGGGGGGTTTCTCCCTTCAGTCTCCGCTTCAGGAGGTGAAATGCATACTCTATTGGGTTAAGGTCAGGTGATTGACTTGGCCAGTCTAAAACCTTCCACTTTTTTCCCCTGATGAAGTTCTTTGTTTTGTTGGCAGTGTGCTTTGGGTCATTGTCCTGCTGCATGATAAACTTCCTCCCGATTTAGTTTCAATGCATTTCTCTGTAAATTGGCAGACAAAATGTTTCTGTACACTTCTGAATTCATTCTACTGCTACCATCATCCGTTTCATCATCAATAAATATAAATGAGCCTGTTCCAGAAGCAGCCATGCTTGCCGAAGCCATGACATTACCCCCACCATGCTTCACAGATGAGCTTGTATGCTTCGGATCATAAGCAGTTCTTTTCTTTCTCCACACTTTGGCCTTCACATCACTCTGGTAGAGATTCATCTTAGTCTCATCAGTCCATAAGATTGTCTTCCAGAACTTTAGCGGCACATCTCTGTACTTCTTTGCAAATTCCAATCTGGCCTTCCGATTCTTACTGCTGATGAGCTGTTTGCATCTTGTGGTGTGGCCTCTATTTCTGCTCTCTGAGTCTTCTTCAAACAGTGGATTGTGATACCTTCACCCCTGCAATGTGGAGGTCATTGGTGATGTCACTTACTGATGTTTAGGGGTTTTTCTTCACAGCTCTCACAATATTTCTGTCATCAACTACTGTTGTTTTCCTTGGCCGGCCTGTTCGACTTCTGTTTCTCAGTACGCCAGTAGTTTTTCTTTTTCAGGACATTCCAAATTGTTGAGATTGCTATGCCCAATGTTTGTCCAATGGCTCTGGTCGATTTTCCTTCTTTTCTCAGCTTGACAATGGCTTGCTTTTCTCCCATAGACAGCTCTCTGGTCTTCATGTTGGTTTGTCCTCTTTAACAAGAAATGCAGTCTTAATAGGTTTCAACCAATGATGACAACTTAGACCAGTCTTGCAGAGCTATTTATTGTTTAAATAGTTTTGCTCACTTGAAAAATGGGTGGGTTTTAACAAATGGTGGTATGTCCTGAGTTGTTTAACACATATAGAGGTGAATACCAGGAAATAAAAGCTGAAATTCTGAACTCGTCTCATACTCATCTTTTGATCATAAACCCAAATGTCTTCAGTGACCAACAAAAACAAAGGAAATTGCCTTGCCGTTCCAATACTTTTGGAGGGGACTGTAACCGTACAATGTGATAATAAATTTAACATTTTCTCAGGAAATGCATTTCTCACGTTCTGTCTTCTCAGACCAAACCCGAATCAGCGAAATGCAGCTTGTCTTAAAGTACATACAACCTGATCTTTTTCAGTTAAACAGTTACTGTAGTTTTGTTTCATGGCAAAATAAATACTCTAATTGGTTAGTGCTCCTAGTTGAACCCAGCGATTTATGTGCTGCATACAACAGCACATTATCAGGGCACATTTCCATATTCAAAATGGCCGGATTTTACGAGTTGCCAACGCGGCTTGAAAAGCGATCAGCGCTGTTTGACTCTCGTCCAACGCATTCTAAGTCTCGCCCAAACATTCTGGCTCGAATAGTTGATGATCAAGGCCTGCAACAAATACATTGACAACTTATAACATTTTAAGAATGGCTGTACTGCAACTCTATAAAGAGACCATCTGCATTAAAATGCAAATATGTGTGGCAGTCTTCAAAAACCTGTCAGATGTTGCGCACACTCATTGTTGGCTATAAGCCTAATAAGATAAAAAATGTTTTTTTCTGTCAAAATTAAAAATGTTTATGTTTTGTATAGTTTACACAAACATCATTGTAATATACAAAAAACTATGATTACTTATGAAAAACAGTTTTATTCAATGTTTTTTGTTTTCTCATATTCAATGGTAGGTGATAACGGCACAATTCTAAAACAAAATAGGGCAACATAAAAAATAAAATAGCTAATTAAATTACCCTTGTTAACATACAACACACATTTGACAGTAAAGAATTTAAGAGAATCCATTATGATATACACATTCTAAATTAAAGATCAAAAACAGTTTCCAACACGTTTTACACTATTTCTCATTTACATATTTCAAATTACTGTGCTGTTAACTGACCTGGCTATATATAGCCAATGATGTAATCCTAGCCACCATGGATTCCAAAAGAATTCGAAGGAAGAAGAAACACTACTGCTTGCTGAATTAGTCAAATTTCTGAGTGGAGAATGTGGAATCTACTTGCCAATCCCTCTCCACCACACTTTGTGGGATACGATGTGCCTTGTGAAGGGATACAACATTGAAACCTTACTTATCACCTATATTAGAATACAATGTTCTATTAGTAAACTATGAAACAACTGTGTATAAATAGCTTGGCCAGTGGAAACGCAGGATTGGCCAGTGGAAGCGCAGATTCCACATTCTCTACTCAGAAATTTGAGTAATTCAGCAAGCAGTGTTTCATATTCTCTCCAGTTCGGTTATCTTTTGGAATCCATGGTGGCTATGATTACATCATTACCTGAAGGCTATATATAGGCAGGTCAGTTAACACACACTCGTTTGAAATATTTAATTGAGAAATAGTGGAAAACGTGTTGGAAACCTTTTTTGATCTTTAATTTACAATGTGTATATCATAATGGACTCTCTTGAAAAATGTTTGTTGAATGTCAACTCCTCTTATGAATGTCACCATTGAATGTGAATTTATCTGAGAAATTCTTAAACAAGTACATCTATTCAGTGATTGGATCTTGCCTATGTCATCATCCAAAATCCTGTTTGCGGCACAGCAAAGTGTCGTGAATCAGCTCTAAGACACTTAAGATTTAGTCCTACACTTCACTAAAAGTAGGACTGAGATGTTTGATAACTAACTTTAAAGCGCAGCTTTTTTTATTAATTCTAAGAAGCTTGATAAATACGGGCCGCCCAGATGTACAGTAGTCAGACATAAGAGAAGCCGCATAGGCCAACATTGAATACTTCACTTGCACATACATAATGTATACTGGTACTAAACACTTGCACATACATATACTTTACTCACACACACACACACGCATACCCCAATACATACACACATACTTCACTTGCACATACACATACTTCACTCGCACATACACGCATAATTCACTCGCACATACACGCATACTTCACTTGCACGTACACATACAGTGGGGCAAAAAAGTATTTAGTCAGCCACCAATTGTGCAAGTTCTCCCACTTAAAAAGATAAAAGAGGCCTGTAATTTTCATCATAGGTACACTTCAACTATGAGAGACAAAATTAGAAAAAAATAAATCCAGAAAATCACATTGTAGGACTTTTAAAGAATTTATTGGTAAATTATGGTGGAAAATAAGTATTTGGTCACCTACAAACAAGCAAGATTTCTGGCTCTCACAGACCTGTAACTTCTTTAGAGGCTCCTCTGCGTGGTCCTCCACTCATTACCTGTATTATTGGCACCTGTTTGAACTTGTTATCAGTATAAAAGACACCTGTGGGATGGAAGTTTTCTGTGTTGACCAAGGATAAACAAGAATCACACTCAGAAAACTAAAGATGGTGTTTTCTTTCTCTTTATTACCTAAATGCTTGCAAGCAGGGTGCGTGTAAGAGAGACACACACCAAAGCACTATATACCTTTTCATTGGTATTTATACTGTGCCACTACCCTTCACAACTAACTGGTCAAAACCAGTTTTTATTACAGAACAGACTTGTAGCAGAACTCAGAGCATGGAACAAAACATTCATTATTTCTCAGAGAAGTATGCAGAGATAACACTACTGATTCAAGGTCGCTCCATGGGTGAAAGAAGAAATGTGTGTGAGACAGCCTGAGAGCAGCACCCTCCCACAGACTCCAACAGTCAATGTGTGTGACCCACAAACAGCTATACACATTAAAAAGTCTTGCACAATCTATGACAAAACAAATTATCAGAATACATTAATTATTTGCATTTGTGGTAATTTTCTAGCACATCTGCCCAGAACCTCAGTCACACTCCAAACTCCACTATGGCCAAGACCAAAGAGCTGTCAACGGACACCAGAACAGGCTGGGAAGACTGAAACTGCAATAGGTAAGCATACTTGGTGTGAATAAATCAACTGTGGGAGCAGTTATAAGAAAATAGAAGACATACAAGACCACTGATAATCTCCCTCGATCCGGGGCTCCACACAAGATCTCACCCATGGGGTCAAAATGATCACAAGAATGGTAAACAAAAATCTCAGAACCACACGAGGGGACCTAGTGAATGACCTGCAGAGAGCTGGGACCAAAGTTACAAAGGCTACCATCAGTAACACACTATGCCTCCAGGGACTCAAATCCTGCAGTACCAGATGTGTCCCCTTGCTTAAGCCAGTACATGTCCAGGCCCGTCTGAGGTTTGCTAGAGAGCATTTGGATGATCCAGAAGAGGATTGGGAGAATGTCATATGGTCAGATGAAACCAAAATATAACTTTTAATTGTTGTGTTTGTAGGAGAAAGAATGCTGAGTTGCATCCAAAGAACACTATACCAACTGTGAAGCATTGGGGTGGAAACATCATGCTTTGGGCCTGTTTTTCTGCAAAGGGACCAGGACGACTGATCCGTTTAAAGGAAAGAATGAATTAATTTTGAGTAAAAACCTCCTTCCATTAGCAAGGGCATTGAAGATGAAACGTGGCTGGGTCTTTCAGCATGACAATGATCCCAAACACACCGCCCGGGCAACAAAGCAGTGGCTTTATAAGAAGCATTTCAAGGTCCTGGAGTGGCCTAGCCAGTCACCAGATCTCAACCCCAAATAAAATGTTTGGAGGGAGTGGAAAGTCTGTGATGCCCTGCGATAGCCCCAAAACATCACTGCTCTAGAGGAGATCTGCATGGAAGAATGGGCCAAAATACCAGCAACACTCTATGAAAACCTTGTGAAGACTTACAGAAAACGTTTGTTCTCTGTCATTGCCAACTAAGTGTATATAGCAAAGTATTGAGATTAACTTTTGTTATTGACCAAATACTTATTTTTCACCATAATTTACCAATAAATTCATAAAATATCCTAAAATATGATTTTCTGGATTTATTTTTTATTTTGTCTCTCATATTTGAAGTGTACCTATGACGGAAATTACAGGTCTCTCTCATCTTTTTAAGTGGGAAAACTTGCACAATTGGTGGCTGACTAAATACTTTTTTGCCCCACTATATATTATTCACTCGCGCATACAGTTATATATTCTTCTCTTGCACACACATTTATATATGCTTCACTCGCGAATACATTTATATATGCTTCACTCGCGCATGTATGCTTAACTTTTTTTTCAAGTCGGAAGTAGTGGGGTATAAGAATGTATGTGTTTTTTGGTTGGCGGTGGTGTTACATAAAAGTTGGGCTTTCATTCAGGTCGGGGTTCACGTCCTGTCTGGAAACAATAGTGAATTTGTTGAGTTAGATTCTTATTTACATTGACTACTTAAATAACAAAACTTCCCATCATGAAGGCACTGTATTTGTTGTATTTGTTGTAATTGTAATGCTTTTAATTAAATCAAATTTAGAATTGTCTGTCGATGTACTGAAACTATCTTAAAGTCCTTTTTTAAATTAAGTATTTTATTAAAAAAATTCACGGCATGTTATGCCTTTTACATTCTCAATGGATTCACCATGGTTTTACCAACTAAGTCAAATTCTTAGGCTAATATATTAGAATACAAATTTAAATCTAGCTGTGAAATTGTATGACACCCAACCGAATACTACATTCTAGCCCCTCCCACTAATATGCCAGCCATGTGATTTTTTTTTTCAAAACAATAGTGCTCGTTTTAATTCACTGCAATAATCATTGTTAAATCATTTTAAAGCTAGTGAATTGTAACCAAATGCAATTTTGTGTGTAAAGAAACAATAAGAGCATGTGACAGCAAAAAATAATAATTTAACATGTTTTTAATCACTTTTTATTAAAAAAAGTAACAAATATGTTGTACACACAATTTCATTTAATATATTGTTAGTGTCTCATGTGAACACAATTCAATAAAAAAAACATTCACTAGAGTCTGTTTTATTTAATAAAAAACGAATTTTAGCAACACATGAACATGGACACACTTGTAATGAATTACGAGCGCTATTATTTTGAAATGGAAAATCCGAGTTTGTGTTGCTGGCATAATATAGTGTTGCCAGGCGAACGGTTCTAGCACTCCCCCCGGTCTACGAAACTGTACCGAGCACTGAAAATGCAGTTCCTATGACTTCTCTGTCCCCAGCACATTTCAAACCAAACTGACGCCCATGGTAGCTGTACCTAGGTGTACTTCAACCGATTTAATTACATTTCGGTGGCAGTTTTTAAAAGAAAACCATACAATAAATGGCCGCCAGGTGAAACAACCACTTTTTTTTCAGTGAAACAACCACTCTCTTGCGGCCGTTTCAATGTGCTGCAGTGTTTTTCCAGTTTATGATTATTTTGCGCAAATCCCTACCATCTTACACAGCTGAGCTGTTGTGAGTAGCTACAGTTTAAGCTTCTGACAAAGTCAGTGGTAAAACGGGTTGATGAACAATGTTTCAAGGATGTGTTTTCATTGAATTAGTCACTGTTTAGGTATGATTACAATTAAAATATACAATTTAAATTTGTCCTCTAAACAGACTGAGAAAAAATAGGATATCCCTTTACAGGGATTAGACCTCACAACTCATTACACTGCGAATGTAGTTGCATCAAGCGACCTTAACCACTATGCCATATCTGATGTCAGGATTTCTGTGAAAAATGTGACGACTAAAAACACATTGTTGTTCTTTACCCAGTTTGTCAGTACAACTTTTCACAAAGGATTCAGTAATGCATTCTGGGGAATAGATTAGGCTAACCTCTGCATCAATGGTACAGTAAAAAGGCAAACCCATTAGGAGCGTTGTTTTTTGTGGTCTATCCCCACCCAGCGATGGGTATAGACCATTTATTGGCAACTAAATGCACTGATTGGTGCTGCAGTACGAGCAGCACAACTTTATTGTATGACATCTGTATGTACATGTGCTTTTTGTTTTTTATTTGTAATAAATTTGTTTTCAATTCAATTTCAAAAAAAGATTTCAAACACTTCTTTCACACTGTCATTATGGGGTATTGTTTGTGGAATTATGAGGGAAATAATTAACTTAATCCATTTGCGGAATAAGGGTGTGAGATAATAAAATGTGGAATCACTGAATACTTTCTGGATGCACTGTATATATTTCTGAACATGAAACTTTTGGAGGCTTGCTATAAATCACTTGAGTTCATGGCGATTTGCACAGCTAACCGCTTTCAAATTTTTGTTCAATGTCCCTCTACCCCTTTACAAAATAAACACACATAATATTGTGAACAAAAGCATTCTCATAGTATTATTTATACACGGTAAGAAATTGAAATGTGATGCTTAATGGTTTTTTTTATACCAGTTGATTCCAATGCAACTGAATAAGGGAAGTACTGACACCTATTTCAGATTGCAGAGAGTTTTGTGTTTCATGGCACATTTAGAAATGGCGAATGTAGGTTCGTCAAGGGGACTTCGCTCTATTCAATTTAACAGCTAATACATATGTATTGTGAAAGGATTAATGCATGGAGGAGGACTTCAGACAATATTGAGCTACAAGTTTAGTTGGCTATACTAAAGTTGGGAAATTATACTAGAGACAGTGTAACCAATATAACCTGGAAAGTTGTAAATTCAAAAATCACCAAAAACATTAATTGCACATACCTCGTGTCTTTCTTGATCTCTAGACATTGGTGAAGATCGTAGGACCAGCTGACCTTAATTCTTCCAATATGCAACTCAAACCTACATCCCTAGACAAGGGGAGTAATGACCATAGAGATTTGGCGTGCCTAGTTCCAACAGGTTAGTAACTTTTACTTTGCTATTAACTTTGCTTTTAAAATTTCTATTTCTCTCAACTTTCTATTTTAATATTTCTGAAATTTACCTCAATCAGAAAAAGAATAATTGCACATATTCACATACAGTTAAGGCTGTATAGACTTAGAAACAAATGTCATGACATCAATAACCTGCTAACCTCAAATAACAGTAGCGATCTCTGAAACTCACCTAGACACGTCCTTTAATGTTGAATTAGTAGCAATACAGGGATATCCATAGAAACTACATAGAGCTAAACCTCCTCCATATTAGTTGTAGTATCGTCAAACACAGATTGCTGATTCCTAATATTTTGGGAGGTGATCTCATGCCAGATGATCTTGAAGCACTGTGGTTATGTTTGTTGTCCCGGGCCCAGTCCTGAGGGGGGCCCCAAATTTTGTTTTTGCACAGTAATTCTTTTTAGCGGGGAGCCCAAAATGTGGAGTTTGTCCCGGGCCCACAGATTCCTGTCAGCAGCCCTGGTTAAAGGTTTACCTGCATCTCAAGCTAATTCTTTTTGGTTGCTGAAATAGAGCACCAAGGACATTCTTTTCTTGTGTAAAATGCTTGATAATGTACACTTACCTAAAGGATTATTAGGAACACCATACTAATAATGTGTTTGACCGCCTTCAGAACGGCCTTAATTCTACGTGGCGTTGATTCAACAAGGTGCTGAAAGCATTCTTTAGAAACGTTGGCCCATAATGATAGGATAGCATCTTGCAGTTGATGGAGATTTGTGGGATGCACATCCAGGGCACGAAGCTCCCGTTCCAACACATCCCAAATATGCTTTATTGGGTTGAGATCTGGTGACTGTGGGGTCCATTTTAGTATAGTGAACTCATTTTCATGTTCAAGAAACCAATTTGAAATTATTCAAGCTTTGTGACATGGTGCATTATCCTGCTGGAAGTAGCCATCAGAGGATGGGTACATGGTGGCCATAAAGGGATGGACATGGTCAGAAACAATGCTCAGGTAGGCCGTGGCATTTAAACAATGCCCAATTGGCACCAAGGGGCCTAAAGTGTGCCAAGAAAACATCGCCCAAACCATTACACCACCACCACCAGCCTGCACAGTGGTAACAAGGCATGATGTATCCATGTTCTCATTCTGTTTACGCCACATTCTGACTCTACCATCTGAATGTCTCAACAGAAATCGAGACTCATCAGACCAGGCAACATTTTTCCAGTCTTCAACTGTCCAATTTTGGTGTGCTCTTGCAAATTGTAGCCTCTTTTTCCTATTTGTAGTGGAGATGAGTGGTACCTGGTGGGATCTTCTGCTGTTGTAGCCCATCCGCCTCAAGGTTGTTCGTGTTGTGGCTTCACAAATGCTTTGCTGCATACCTCGGTTGTAATGAGTGGTTATTTTATTCAACGTTGCCCTTTCATTCCCATTCTGACATTCAGTTTGGAGTTCAGGAGATTGCCTTGACCAGGACCACACCCCTAAATGCATTAAAGCAACTGCCATGTGATTGGTTGAGTAGATCATTGCATTAAGGAGAAATTGAACGGGTGTTCCTAATAATCCTTTAGTTGAGTGTATGTGATCATCACAGAATTATTCTTCCTTGGTGACATAAAGATTTTTGATATGTTCCAACTCTCCAAATAAAGACGCAACCTCTACATGTAGATTGTGTCAGCACCCTGATTTAAATTTTTAATGACACAACCAGGATGTATACTGAATATATTATATGATAATTTGATCACATTTTTTCTAATACTATAGAACTTTGTTACTCAAACCTATAGGTTGTACCAGGGATTAACAAAGCTTGCACCCACACTTTACAATGTAATCACAGCTCGCTCAAACCCTCCTGATATATGAGATGTAAAATATTTTAATCATATAGACATACATACATTTAAATTTTATAAATGATCTGTTTTTACCTATTTACTTTAAGTAATACAGAACATCTTTATTCATCATCTTCAATCTCTATATACAATTAATTGTATGGATGGGCCTGATGCTGAGAAAACAGCTTGTACAGTTGAAGTTAGAAGTTTATAAACACCTTAGCCAAAGACATAGAAACTCTGTTTACAATTGCTGACATTTAATCCTAGTAAAAAGACCTGTTGTAGGCCAATTAGGATCACCGCCTTATTTAAAAAATGTAAAATGTCAAAATAATAGCAGAGAATGATTTATGTCCGCTTTCATTTATTTTATCATATTCCCAATGGGTCAGAAGTGTATACATGAGGTTATACTTCCACAAGCTGCCGACAATAATTTTGGTGAATTTTGGCTGACAGAACTGGTGTAACTGAGTTAGGTTTTTAGGCCTCCTTGCATGCATACCGTCATGGTCAAATGTTTTGAGTGTCACAAATACTAACTTTCAGAAGATATGCTGCCTCAGTGTTGATGATGGCATTTTCCATATACTCCAGAATGTCATGAAAATGGACCAGATGAATTGCAAAGTCCTTCGTTGCCAAGAAAATTTACTTCATCCCCCAAAAAAACATCTCCACTGCATTTCATCCCTGCCACAAAAGTACCAGCTGCCATCATGTCAGTGATGTCTCGTTAACACAGGTGAGAGAGTTGAAGAGGACAAGGCTGGAGATCACTCTGTCATGCGAATTGAGTTAGAATAATAGACTGGAAGCTTTAAAAGGAGGATGGTGCTTGACATCATTGTTCGTCCTCTGTCAACCATAGTTACCTGTAAGGAAACACCTGCTGTCATCATTGCTTTGCACGAAAAGTGCTTCACAGGGAAGAATATTGCTGCTAGTGAGATTGCACCTAAATCAACCATTTATCAGATCATCAACAACTTTCAAGGAGAGAGGTTAAATTGTTGTGATGAAGGCATCAGGGCGCCCAAGAAAGCAAGTGCCAGGACTGTCTCCTAAAGTTGATTTAGCTACGGAATCGAAGGCACCACCAGTGCAGAGCTTGCACAGGAATGGCAGTAGGCAGGTTTGAGTGCAACTGCTCAAACAGTGAGGCAAAGACTGTTGGAGGAAGGCCTCTTGTCAAGAAGGGCAGCAAAGAAGCCACTTCTCTTCAGGAAAAACATCAGGGACAGACTGATGTTCTGCAAAAGGTACAGGGATTGGACTGCTGAGGACTGTGGTCAAGTCATTTTCTCTGATGAATCCCCTTTCAGATTGTTTGGGCCATCCGGAAAACACCTTGTCCAGAGAAGACAAGGTGAGCACTACCATCAGTCCTGTGTCATGCCAACAGTAAAGCATCCTGAGACCATTCATGTTTGGGGTTGCTTCTCAGCTAAGAGCGTGGGCTCACTCACAGTTTTGCCTAAGAGCACATCCATGAATAAAGAACGGTACCAACACATGGTCCGAGAGCGACTTCTCCCAACCATCCAAGAACTGTTTTGTGATGACCAATTGCATTTTCCAGCATGATGGAACACCTTGCCATTAGGCAAAGGTGATAACTAAGTGGCTCAGGGAACAAAACACCTACATTTTCACTCCACAGACCTTTATTTTGTGGAGACCAATACTTGGTACATTCTCAAAGTTTGCCGACAATTGTACAATCTTTCAGGTCTGCCCACAATTGTTCTATAGTACTGAGTTCAAGGCTTTGTGATGGGACACTTTAGTGCCTTGCCTTTGTTGCATTTAAGCCATTTTGCCACAACTTTGGAAGTATGCTTTGGGTCATTGTCCATTTGGAAGACCAATTTGTGACCAAGCTTTAAATGATGTCTTTTGATGTTGCTTCAATATATCCCCATACTTTTCCTTTCTCATGTTGCCATCTATTTTGTTAAGTGCACCAGTCCCTCCTGCAGCAAAGCAACCCAACAAAATGATGCTATTACCCCTGTGCTTTTAGTTTGGGATAGTGTTCCTTGACTTACACGCATCCCCCTTTCTCTTCCAAACACATAACGATGGTCATTATGGCCAAACAGTTCCACTTTTGTTCAGACCAGAGGACATTTCTCCAAAATGTACGATCTTTGTCCCCATGTGCAGTTGCAAACCGTAGTCTGGCTTTAGTATGGCGGTTTTGAAGCAGTGGCTTTATCTTTGCTAAGCGGTCATTTAGGTTATGTCAACATAGGACTTGTTTTACTGTGAATATAGATACTTTTTACCAAAACCGTTTCCTAAAGCATCTTTATAAGGTACTTTGCTGCTGTTCTGGGATTGAGTTGCACTTTTTGCACCAAAATACATTCATCTCTAGGAGACAGAACATGTCTCCTTGAGTGGTACAATGTCTTTGTGGTCAATGGTGTTTACTTGCATACTATTGTTTGTACCAATTAACTTGGTACCTTCAGGCAGGGCCGCCGACAGGAATCTGTGGGCCCGGGACAAACTCCACATTTAGGGCCCCCCACAAAAGAAATGACTGTACAAAAACAAAATTTGGGCCCCCCCTCAGGACTGGGCCCGGGACAACGGACAACATTCCCGGTTGCCCCCCCCATCAGCTGCCCTGCCTTCAGGCATTTAGAAATTGCTCACAAGGATGAACCAGACTATTTCATCAGTTATTTCTGATGTCTTGGCTGATTTCTTTTGATTTTCCATTGATGTCAAGCGAATAGCTACCGAGTTGGAAAATTGGCCTTGAAATACATCACAGGTACACCAATTAGCCTATCCAAAGCTTCTAAAACCATTACATCATATTCAGGATTTTTCCAAGCTGTATATGGTCATGTAACCTAGTGTATTTACATTTGTGACCCACTGGAATTGTGAAATAGTGAATTATAAATGGAATAGTCTGTCAGTAAACAGTTGTTGGAAAGGTTACTTGTGACATGCACAAAGTAGATGTCCTAACTCAGGGGTGCCATATGGGGGGGGGGGGGGG
>JACXGM010002979.1:0-21424 GCA_016801145.1 Umbra pygmaea | reverse complement strand
AACCAGACAGGAATGCACTTTCTAGCAGTGAATTGTGCTTGAGGAGTGCCGTTGGTTGGAGCATAAATGATGTCTCAGCTTACTAAAGAAAAAGCTGGTTTCCTAAAATGAAAAGAAAGACAGGAGAGAGCGAAGGGCAACAATATGTTACCACATTTTTATAAATGGAAGGTGAAATTAATCTGTTAGCAGTACTTTTGCTTGGCTAACAGTAGCTATTTACTCTATCTTCACACAATATTCGGCGTGTTTGCATTTCGTTGCTCTTTTAGCTGACATTTAATCAATGCAGACAAACTGTTACCAAGCTATTGGTACTAAATAATTTATCCCTGCCTGGTGCCAGGCCCAACAGATGCAGCTTCAGGGTCAGGAGCCCTGTCTGTCCATCCCCATACCCCTGAACCAGCCCTACTCCCAACTGAAGATGGAGGTAAGCAGCGTTGTGTTGAATGACATGTCAGTTGGTATAATTGCAATAGGGCTGTAACGGTGGACAGGTACGTTACGGTACTGTATGGTAAAAGGTGCTATTCGCGGGTTCACACATGAATCCGAATACATAGAACATTATATTATAAATGGCTAGTTACTGTATTTTTAATACTTCAAAAATATGATTAATATGAATGTATATATATATTTTTCATTAAAATGTATTACTTTAATGCAAACTGTCAAGTGCTGTGGGGTGCTGGCTGTGGGGCACTTCCAGCGGCCGGCTGTGGCAGCGGTGCTCCTTTTGTTTATGTCCCCATTTATCATGAGCTGAACTCAAAGATCTAGGACGTTTTCTATGTAAACAAAAGGCCAATTTCTTTCAAATATTTTTCACAAATCTGTCTAACTTTGTGTTAGTGAGCTTTTTTCATTTGCCGAGATAAATCCACCCACCTCACAGTTTTGGCATATCAAGATGCAAATTATACTGCATGATACTGCATGATTATTGCACAGGTGTGCCTCAAGCTGGCCACAATAAAAGGCCATTCTAAAATGTGCAGGTTCATGCCACAGATGTCGCAAGTTTTAAGGGGGGCTCCCACGCAGTGAGTCAAAGCCACAAAAGGTGGATTCAACACCACGTCCAACTCCACATCCTACTAAATTGTTTGTGATTCCTTAAAATGTGGAGCTGGCCGTGGTGCTGAATCCACCTTTTGTTACATTTTTCTTCTTGTAAAATTTTTAAATGGGTCAATTTGACCCGAATACTATACAAGGGTTTGATTATGGCCTAATTTTCACAATAAATAACCTCACTGCTTGAACTCTACACTTCTACTATTTTGAACACGCGCCTTTAAATTAATGAATCAATTACACAGAATCAGCAGCATGCATGTCATGATTGTTGGTGTTCTATTACTCTACTGCACCTACTAGTAAATTATTTCACCAAAAACAGTAATTTCTCTGGTTAGTGATGTTGGACTGCTATTATTTTGAACACAACTGTACATCTCAATTGAGAAAACTGTGTTCTTTACAGTAAATAAGGACTATAAAACATGCATTTTATTAAATATTCCCTTCCTTCAAACTAATTATTTGGTCTGGCTACATATGTATGTTTATTTTCCAGGGCACAACAAATGGAAAGTAAGAAATATTGCTATGTGGCAATGCATGTGCAAACTGTATGTTATAAGAGTTTTCTAAAATTGTAGGTTTGCTTGCAGGCTTCGCAATGTCACTTTGTCCATATAGTCATTTGGTTGCAGAGGCAGTTGTGGAAACAAAAACAACTTTCTTCTCATTGTATTCAGCAGAATCTGGTCAGGCCAAATAAATTAACATAGGTGTTTTATCACTGCAGATATGCACACATCTTTTGCCAATTAAACTAAAAATAAACTTATCTTCTATCATTTCTTGCACTTTTCCGCATTATATACCGTACCGTGACCCTCAAACTGCAATACGTACCATACTGTGGTATCTTTAGGATTATTTTTGTATTATGGAAAAAATAAAAAGTATTAAACATAAAAGTATTTAAAGTATTCAAACACAAGTTATTTTCCACATAATGATCCTCAGCTATATGAAACAAAAACAGCCTATAGTCTGTATTGGATGCTGAACAGTTTGAATCATTAAGTGACTGAGTCTGTATAAGTGACAGCCAATGTTAATATAATACAGTAACTTCAAGTGATATGGGCAAGGTGTCTCCATGGCTTTGATGCATTGAATATTGTTGTTTACTAGTCAGGTGTTATATCATTCTATAAACAATGTTAATGTATGTAATTGAAGAGGATAATGTACAGCTCTTGAAAATAAAGACCACTGCACATTTTCTTAAATCAACCCCATTGAAAACATCTGGAATGTGATCAAGAGGAAGATGGATGGTCGCAAGCAGTCACACAAAGTCAAGCTGCTTGATTTTTGTTCTGCCAGGAGTGGCATAATGTCGCCCAACATCAATGTGAAATATAGGTGGAGAGCATGCCAAGACACATGAAAGACATTTATTATGCCACTAAATATTAATTTCTGAACTCCAAATGCTAAGAATACAGTGCATAAGTTATATAAAAGTTATGCTTTGGATTACACTTTTTTAAATGTTGCACATACAATGTGTTAATTGTATTTTCTTTTTACCATTTTCTTATACAGATCTGGAAAAAAATTCTGATATAGTATCACTATAAAATCATCAGTTTCTCTGGTTTTACTATTAAAGGTATGTGTTTGGGTAAAATTAAACCTTTATATTTCATTCCATCAACTACTGAAAACCTTTCTCCCAAATTCCCCCCCAAAATATTGTAATTCAGAGCATTTATATCCTGAAGATTATGTGGTCAAAATAACATTTTTTTTTATTTTAATGCAAAGACAATGGGCCCTATCTTACACCGAGCGCAATTGACTTTGTACACAAACGCATGTATCATTCCTATCTTACACCCGACGCATATGGGACTTTTCCCTCCACTGACGCGCGTCGGTAAATTAGGGAATGAACTTGCATTCGTTGGGCGGTTCAGCAAAAAGAAGAGGCGTGTTCCTGCGCAAACGTTTCCTGGTGCTATCTTGCTGTGCCCGAAAACAATTCCGCCACTGACCAGGAAAAACCTGGTTTAAAGTCAGTGGCGTGTTATTCATATGCTATTTTAAGGGCGCATGCCTAACCATAATGTAGCGTGTGCACAACGCGCATGCACTTTGCTCCTCTCATCTACACAAATTCAGCAGTTCTTTATTATTGCAATACATAATTAAAAGGAAAAATATTACCACACGAGGAAGTCATTGTGGTGTCCGAAAATGTGAAAAATAGATATACATCTAGTGTACACATTTACTCAAATTATTCATAATGAATTATTTGCACTGATATACATCAACCTCAAGGGAACCCATTCAATCAATAAGTATACACACGTAATTTGCGATGCTAGTAGTAAAATCACCCATGTCTTTACTCAGAATTACTCAGGCTTAAGCCACGACTCATTTATGGCAACTTTGCCAGGTTAATGATGACACAATCTATGATGCCAGCAAGTGCGTAAAATGCTGTTTAATCAAAAACACACACAAACACGCAGTGTAGCCTAATTGAACGAACATTTGGCACACTGAAAATGCACGTCAGGTGTTTGGATAGAACAGGTACACTACTCAAGTCGCAGCATTCTTTGTGGCTTGTTGTATTTTACGCAACATTTCCATGAATCATGGATGTGTTGATGACATTAATTAGAAAATATTAGAGGACTTCAGGAGACGTGATGTTTAAATGCATGCCAGCCACTTAAATGCCCAGAAATGCAGAACTGGAGTGGAAAGCTTATTTGACAGAAGAGTAATCTCGGTCTAATGTTAGACTACATTGCAAAAATATTACCATGCATTCATAACCTCGTGATTCAGTGAGAGTGAGTCCAAAACATCGGAAAGTAGGCTGTCTTGTGACATTTCTTTATTTACATTTTGTAAAAAGAAAAATCAATAGAAAATCACCGATATAATAGCACTCCGCCATGGAACAAGCGCGCCTGCTCTTAAAGGGAATGTGAGATGACGATCTGGTTGGTTTATTGCACGTTAAGCCCAAACCACACCTATGACTAATGAAGCTACTTTAGACCTACCCATTTTAGATATGCGTTGGGCGCAAGAATCATTTTCTCCTCCGGTAAAATAGCAACAGCGCCCACCCTCCCACAATGTAACTTGCGTTTCGCGTTTGATACTTGCGTTTCAGATCGTTAAAATAGGGCCCAATAAGTTCATATTCATTTTTAAACAACACAATACAAATGTATTAACTTAGGAAGAGTTCAGAATTCATGTGATTCATGTGGTTGACTAATAGTAATTGTGTAATAATAATAGTAATTGTGTAATAATTTAGATATGCGTTGGGCGCAAGAATCATTTATCCCTCCGGTAAAATAGCAACAGCGCCCGGGACCCTCCCACAATGTAACTTGCGTTTCGCGTTTGATACTTGCGTTTCAGATCATTAAAATAGGGCCCAATAAGTTCATATTCATTTTTAAACAACACAATACAAATGTATTAACTTATGAAGAGTTCAGAATTCATGTGATTCATGTGGTTGACTAATAGTAATTGTGTAATAATAATAATAATAATAACTAGACCAGTGCATTTTTGAAAAACTGCAAATTTATCACTCGATCAATTTTCATAACTTGCCATCTCGAAAATGTGATTGCAGCCATTTGATGAACCGTGTGCGTGCGACTCGCCATCCCACAGATCAGGCCAAGGAGTTGCGGAGCTGCCGACAACAGGCAGGATTGGGGGGAATGGGAGGGAGAAAAATGTAATCATCAAAAATAAAAGTGTAAAAAAAGTTAAAATGCTGTCAGTTCCACTTTAAAGGACAATTCCAGAGCAAATAGAACATTTGAAATATAGTACTATTCATAGCACATGAATCTGCATGAGCAATGGTTTAGTTTTTATAGAGCATTCACCATATACAATTATGACCTACAGTGAGTAGAATAGGAAAGTGATGTGGGTCCATTTTTTTGTGTCGCTGGCTATTCTGCATCAAATCCCTGAGGATTTGAGACTATATTTGGAATGAATACATCCTAGTGAGCATTTATCCATAGCACATGATTCGGCACAAGCTTTAGTTTGGCTGTTATAGAGCAATATGCATTAACAAGCATGGTATGTATAATGTGAGCATTACCATTGTTTTTTAAATATTTGTTAAATGTATTTTAATTTTTCCAAATAACTCAATCTTTCTATATTCTTAAAACATCTAAAACCGGCCTCTGTTTAGAGTTTACTAAACTATTTAAAGAATTATTCACTTTGATATGCATTGTCTTTTAATCTCTTGTCTTACTACAAATACAAGTGTAAAACACATCTCACACACACACAGCAAGTAAAAATGGCAAGTCTTTTCATAATGAGGCTGATGCTTAAAACATCATAAAACCGGCCTTTGTTTAGAGACAAGTTCATTTGTTAAAAAAATAATCTATCGAAAACAGCCGAGAGTACAATTCGGTTGCTTCTGTACTGGATTTTACTCTAAATACCACAAAGTCCAGAATTCAATGCGACCTTAGCGCATGCGCACTGCGAGTCGCTTCGGTGAAGTTGAGTTCCGTGTTAGGACCTTGGCTACTAGCTAGAATATGTACAACACAACTTCAGACATTTACAACGGGTCACAATATCTAGCTATATATAAACCCTAAAACGCTTCATTAGGTACTGTAAAGATTTAGCCAGAACCTGCAACACATTATTTTTTATGCTACATTCCTCAAAGTATATACACTATTCCCGACAGCTAGTACTCTACATTGAAACACAACAAACTCTAGTTAGCCACTCACCCATTGCTATAACTTTCGGTCATTATTTCCAGACCAACTGCACAAAAAAAGTATATATCCACACTGGCTTTAAATAGAAGAGTTACTATATTAGGCATTTTTACTATTTTACCTTTGTTCCTCAAAGTATTTACACAATCACCGACAGCTAGATTAAAGCTAATGATGCTACAGTACATCCACTCCATAAAGCCAGGGGGCAGGATGCAATGCTAGTTGCTAGTTAGCCACTCACCCAGTGCTTTAACTCGTCCTTTCGGATACAAATCACTCGCGATAATAATTGTAGTGGTTTTCTCTTGATGCTCTGTAATAATGTCAACTTGCTTTGAACCTGATAACGTCATTGAACTGAATTGCGAAGGGGAAGTTCAAACTGAATATCAACTGACAGTAGCTATGCTATTACTTAATGAAAAGGGACCGGGAATCGGCTGTTGTTAGCTAGCTATGCTATTAGCTAGTGTAGCTGGACATAACTCGTAAAATTTAAAACTGATATGAGTTATAATATGCCCTTCAGTAGGTACTGTACATATTTAACTATAATCTGTCAGCAATACATTTTGAAATATATTTGAAAATATCACACAATATGCACGAATGAGATGCTAAATCGGCTATCATTCACTTCACTAGACAGCTAAAAATGTCATGTCTTTAAAACGGACCGTTTAATTGATAATTGCACACTAAATCATCTCTGGTTAACATTTCTACATGTTTGGCAATGTTCTATGAACGTTCATTATTCATTAGATCGTAAATGCTTACCTTTGTCCGATAAATAATAATAATAATGATTGGCTTTCATGTGTCTTGGCATGGTTTCTACCAGTCATTCACATTGATGTTGGGTGACTTTATGCCACTCGTGGCCCTAAAACTCAAGAAGCTTGGCTTTATTTGATGGCTTGTGACCATCCATCTTTCTCCTGATCACATTCCAAAGGTTGTCAATGGGGTAGATTTAAGAAAGAATTGCAGTGGTCTCTTAATTACGTACAGAGCGGTATTATGTCATGACTGATATTTTGTGTGGAACCCAGGAAGCGTACCTGGTGCCTCTGGCAGAAGCTAATGGGGATCCTAATCATCTTTAATCATGAATAATATGACGTTGTATTCTCTCTCTCGAATCACAGGTCCTAAGACTATACTGAACCAGCTCTCAGATGCAGCATTTGTGGATAAGCACAGGGGTGCTATTATTCAGAGGGTGAAGATGGTGGAGAAAATAGCAGATGATCTGTTTTTGGATGACATGATCAAAGATGAAACGTATGCAAAAATCAGTGAGGTTTCTACCACTCAGGAAAAAATGACAACCTTGCTTGAAGCAGTACACGCAGGAGGAACAATAGTGACATCTGCCTTCTTCAAAGCTCTCCAAATCTATGAAAGTCCTCTTGTACAGGACCTGGGTAAGCTCAAAGTCCTCTGTACTTCAGTTTTTCACTTGGTAGAATAATACAGTAAATGGTGATTTCAATGTCATGACAGTTGGCATGATTTGTGTCCACCAAAATGTGACCAGTTTTAAAAGAAAAAAACAAGCACATGGTAACTTTCAGAAGGGCAAAAAACTAACAGAATTAATTAGGATTTCCCAAATATTTTTTTTTCAAGTAATGTTGGGCATTGTCATTTCCATGTTGTGGAGAACCCAGACGAATCAGGGAATTCAGACATTTTTTTTAAATATGCAAAATTGTTCTATAATGTGAATATAATACAGTAACATTATTAATAATTGCCATTGAATTTCTCCTACTCTAAAATGCTGTGAATCTGAATGTCTATTGTGCTCTTTGCAGGGAATGTGTTGACAAAGGAAATTGCATGATCTCCCAGCAAGAGCATCTCTCTCATTTCAGTCAAACATTGTGATGCACTTGAAGTATGATTTTTTTAGTTGAGCAGCCGCATGGTGTGAGATCTGATTGCAGTCTTTCACTTAACTACACCACTGCTGAAAGAAAGAAATGTGCTACAGAATATTATATTATGTAAGACATAGTGCAACACTAATAAAATATATTTTTATATGTTAATTCCCTTTAATTTATCTACATGTTTTTTTTTCATACTACTCATGGGAGCACAATTGTAGCTGTTAGATTCACTATAACCTGTCTTGAACTTGAAATTTACTGTTGGTGTTATTAGAACTTAAGGAAAAAATGGATAATAAATATGTAGTATGGAAGCATTTCATAGAAGTTCTGGGTGATGCAAAACATGTTGAATGCAAACTCTACCAACAATGGTTTTCATAATATTGTTCAATGGTAAACGTACAATATGTAGTTTTTGGCCGCTAGGGGACTCTCAATCAAAACAATAGCAAAAGATGTACTTGGATGACGCCGGGAAGTTGCGTGGGATCATGGGTTTTGTTATCGTCATCAATGACAACCTTCCAATCTAGCGTCTCATCTAGTGGCTGAATCCGGAAAATCAGCATGATTTAGTACATTGAGTCAGGTCAGATTTGTTTGTCTTGTCAATCTCCCTTTTTACGTGTGTATTTGTTTCTGATTACTTCTTCCAACAGTGATGTAAAGCATCAAATAATTAAACAAATTAGTTTCATTAAAAACACTGAGTTCGACATTTATGAAGAAAAAAGCACAAAGCACTTTACATAGTAATAGGGAAAGCTCACCTAATCCACCACCAATGTGTAGCACCCACTTCCATACACAGTCACACACATAGACACAAAGACAATGCAAACACTTACTCCCATACAGTCACACACAGAATCCCATTTACTTTGGTGATGCACAGCAGCCATTATGAGCCGGAACTCTCACCACATAAGCTATTAGGTGGAGAGGTGAGTAGTTATATGCCAATTAGAAATGTGGGCAATTGTTAGGTGGCCATGATTGAAAAATAGCGTGGTTGGGAATTTGGCCATGACACCGGAGTTAACAGCCCTAACCTTACGAATAGTGCCATGGGATCTTTAGTGACCACAGAGTGTAGGGACACCTTTTTAACATCCCATCTGAAAGATTGCACCCTACACAGAGCAAATATCCCCATCACTGCTCTGGGGCATTGGAAATGATCTTTAGATCAAAGGGAAGACTGCCCCTCCAACACCACCTCCAGCAAAATTGGTCTTCCATCCAGATATTAACCAGGCCCGACCCTGCTTCTAACTGCTTCTAACTCCTAATTTCTTCAAAGTTTGCTTCTAGCAGTTCCCATTGGTGGGCTGGAGATGCCCAGGAGATGGTGGGGTTGTACGACAAATAAGCCAGGGTATCCCTCACCATGGAGTGAGCAGGTGCCTCGATAATGAAAAAAACTGAGCTGCTCCACGTAATGGACAATAATATAGAGGTTTTGTGTATAATCCTCACCTTACCTACAGGTTGACTCTACAGCCAAAACAGGAAAAGGGCACCAAAAGATATAACAGGGATGTGAAGTGCATTGGTTAGATGTTCCTTTATAAAATTCCCTGCAGCTCCTGCATCCAATAATGCGGGGAAGGACATACTGGCAGGATTGTCAACCAAAATTGCCTCAACAGACAATAATTGATTTTGTAAGGAAGCACCATTACACTGTAAAAAGTAATACCTTAGTTTTAAAAAGTGAGGTAAGAGTTTGCATTGGGCATTTTGTGTTGTGTTTACTTCAAGGCTTTTTTAAGTAGAATGAACACTGTAATAATAGTTAACATCAACCCAGCAAAATCAAGTTGAGTTAACTAATATTGCTGATAAAATTTAGTTAAACACAATTTTCTTGGTAAATGTAACTCACTTGTACATGATATTATACTCAATTAAAATGAGTATGGTTCACTTGTAGTAACATATTATTTAAGTTGCTTTAAGTTAATTTTATAAGTAAAATGAACCTAATCATACGTGAATTAACTCCAGTATTAGTATACCACACTTACAGTCACTTATTTTTTTTGCAGTAACAGGTTACATTTTCACAAATTAAATTATCCAACTGCTAGTACATCCAGCAGCTATAACACGTCATCGACGGTAACCCACCGTGGCGAGAACTGCAATGTTGGAACACGAATACTATACGAGATCGCTAAACTACAGTACATAGACTCTTCTCAGTAATGGTTTCAATAAATTAAACCACTTACAGTTTGTATTATGTTTGAAAAGTAAAGATCGTCATAATAATTTCATATTCAAAAAATTAATCAATACATGAATGCATAAAGCAGAACATGCATTAAAACAAACAATTCTTAAGAAGTAAATGTGCAGAAAAGCATGATGGGAAATGGCAAAATTAGTTATATGGGCGGGCCGTGTCTTTTTACGTCTGACCCGTCTGATATAAACTTTTTAAATGAGTTTTGTAAAATCAATTTATAGTGAAGTCCATAGAAATTAATTTTATTAAAGAAAATATTGAGTTACGAAAATATTCACACTTTTTGCTTAGGGATAACTCAAAAAATTAAGAAAGAAAAATTGTTTTTATTAGCTAACGTTAACTGCTGAACAGAACCCATGAGCGAATCACCGGTTTAACGACTTTACATCACCAATCACTCGGCTAAAATTGCTTAACATTAACTTTCCATTTATTCAGGATCCATTCAATCCTGATAACTGTTGCCCACATGTCCGCCCAGATCAGATAGATACATCAAGCAGTAATGACTACTTGTTTTTTATAACCTTACAGCAGTCACAGACATTCTACTCAGATAAATTGTTTTATGTCAACTCACTCTTATTAAACTTAATGTACACAACAATCACATAGTAATAACTACTCAAATAGTTGATAGTTTTATTTAAAATATATTGTTGTGTATATACTGACTTATTGTAAGTAAATGCTAGGTATATTTAATACTTTTTAAGATTAAACAGATACACTTGATTTTATCTAAACTATTTAAAGTATTTTAAACCTACATGGTCGGCGTAGCACTTTTTACAGTGTAGAAAGCCCCCTAATTTAGAGTCCATCAAGGGTGTCCTCCCCTTTTTCCGTCATTCTTCTTGGGTTTAGGAGCGCTGGGCCATGACATGACCCTCCTCTCTGCAGTATAGACAGAGCCCCTGATGGAGTTGTTGTGTCCTCTTCGCTGCAGTGAGACGGATAGAACTAATCTTCATAGGCTCCTCCTCTCGTGTGATTCTGGAAGAAGATGTATGCACTCGAATGGAGGAACCCCTCTTGACCCTCAGCAGACCATCCAGACACACCGCCATGTTAATCAGTTGATCCAGGGACGCATCCTCATCCCTACAGGCCAGCTTGGTCTTGATGTCCCTCCTGAGTGCGCTCCTGAACAGCGTGATTAGGGCTGTGTCATTCCAGCTACTTGTAGAAGCCAGGGTGCATTTTTAAGTGAAGATTGACAGAGATAATTTACGAAAGAAATGTGTTGTTCGTCTCAGGACCCGGATGTAAACGTCATCACAGTGCATTTTTTTCTAAAAATATACTTTTACAAATTAAGCTACAGCTTATTGGCTGTTCACTGAATCATTCTAAAATGTTAGACATATGGGGCCAGCTCCTAAGCAACATGATTTGAATTGCTTCCAGCACCCTATCACAATGTATGGCTTTGTAGGGTTCTTTCAAAAAGGATGTAGAAAATAGAAACAGAAAATAATTATGCATTTTCTTTATTTCATCTTGTGCCATATTCACTGTGTATATTTATTTGAAATGAATTTAACATATCACTAAATTTCAAAGTTCTTTCTTTAAAAAAATATCAACCATATTTTTGTCCTTGCCTCAGGTCCAGTGTAACAAGAGGTTCACTTAGGGTATGTTTTTTTAGGGAGAATTTGACAATTAGGGGGTGATTAACTAGATTAAGTAGTTAAACTGCACTGGCATTATATTAAACTGCTCTAAAAAATTGAGGGGAACATGTATAAAATCAAGTCAGTTAAACTGTTTGGATATCAATCTGTCCAGTTATGAATCATAAGCGATTGTGAATCAATGTCATCTGTTTGCTGCAAATGATAGGGACTATAGGTGCACTGCAGAGGCAACAGCAAGACAACCCCCAAAAATGGAATGGTTTTGCAAGTGGTGGCCACAGACATTTGCTCTCTCCTTTCCTGACTGATCCTTCTCCAGTTTTGCTACGGTCTGTGTCACTACTGGTAGCATGCGCATGACCCTGCAGCTCATTCAGGCCCAATGTCCTTTAGTGCAGTGGTTCTCAAATCTCTCATCGGGGACCCCCAGCCACGCCATATATTCGATGTATCCTAGAGCTAGCACAAGTGAATCAACTCGTCAACTAATCATCAATCCCTTACCTGCTTGAATCAGAGAAGCTAGTTCAGGGCTACAACAAAACTGTGAGATGGGTGGGGGTCACCCAGGAGAAGTTTGAGAACCACTGCTCTAGTGGGACCTGTGCTAACAGCAGAAGCTTACTGATGCCTTGATCCAGGTCTGGGATGAGATCTCCCAGGACACCACCCGCTGTTTCATCAGGAGCATTCACAGATGTTGTTGGGAGCGCATACAAGCACGAGGCATATACATTATTGAGTCACATTATGAGCTGCCATGATGAAATCAATGCTAGTTGGAACAGCCTTTATTTTAAATTGTTTAATTAGATATTCGGCGTGATGATGAATCCAGCCCTCAATGATTTGGTGATTTTGGTTTGCATTTATCGTTGTTACATTTTGTTCTCAACAAATTACACAATGTAAAGTAAAACTTTTGATCTTTAATGTTTTCAAGACCTGATGTGTGATTTTAGTTTTTTTAGCCAAAACATGTATTAGAGTAATAAATGAGCTGATTCAGTGTGTAATCAGGGGCAATAATGTGTTAAATATTTCCTTTATCGTCTCTGGCGATTATTGTTCTGCATTGCCACTTCTGTGGTTAGTGGGGGTATTTCAGAAAGCAGGGTAAACAAACTCTGAGTTGACTGTCTCTCTGAGCTGTCAACCTCAGAGTTGAAGGTTTCAGGACAGGTGGTAACAATTAGCTCAGTCAAATCTGAGTCGAAGCAACCCTGAGTTTAATGCGTTCACTAATTTATGAAATTAATTTATTTATGAAATCCCTCATCAGTGGAACACAGACGACACCGTTCATCATGGCAACAGGAGAAAGAAAAGACACAAACCGCCTATTTCTTCCCCAGTGGAATTAGAAATCTTAATGTACATCTATCCTGACAGCCTATTGAGACCTACATGTTGTTTCTGAGTGTTGCAGCTGTAAAATCAGTGCCTTGCATTTTGGCTGCACAATTGCAATCTGGAAGTCCTATATGTAGTGAGGAATTGGCCAGTATTAAGTATTTAACACTATATATCCCTACCTGTTTTGAAATCTGTATTTTAGACAGTAAATACAATGCCTTCAGAAAGTTTTTACAACCCTTTCACTTATTTAACATTTATTTTTTTACATTTAAAATCTACATTTATTTGTTCAACCAGCTAATCATAGTACTTCATAATGTGATAAAGGCCTTATAATAAATATATGGAATCTCTGAGCATTTACAGAATATCTTTAACAGGCCAGGGATAAGGGCTGTATCCCGTGGCTGTGGTACATTTTAGAATGTAAACCAGTAGGTTGCATTTTAAACAGCTTAGGTACTCAACAATAAACACTAAACAAAAACAACAAGGATATCTGGCGGTAGATATGCACCTGACAATTTTATTTCTTATCTAAAATTAATACAGAATTTGCTTGACGACTACTGTAGACCCATACATAGTTAACTCTATTGTATCTGTCAGTGATGGTGAGATGTTAAGACAGTCTTCTCGTGTGCCCTATTCAGTTGAATAGCTGTGCTACGTCGAGAACAGCCGTTACTCTTGGTATCATCTAGGCAAAGAAAGAGAATCAGTGAAATTATATCATGCGAGAGCTTCAAGTAAAATAATCACAATATAGGATGCAGTTTCCCCTCTGGAATTGTTTGTTGCTGTGGGGGAAATTTTGTTGCATACATTTCAAATTGGATTTTCTAATCATCATTTGGAACCATATTGATCATATTAAAATCCTGTTTAGTGAATTCTAGTATAAAGTCTTGCTGGATTGGTTCCTATATGCAAATTATATCAAATAAAACCAAACAAAATTCCTATTAAAGCTTCTTAAAACCCTTTTAATCTCATGAGTCTATAGGATTCTCTTATTATATAAAATTCAAAAGTACTGTTTTACTAGGTCTGTATGTCTTAGTTTCAGTGTAAAATATAGTATTGGAAAGTGCTTCAGTCACACTGAAATTAGCATTGGCCATGTTAGTTACCTAGAACATAGTAATACAGTAATAAAACAAGATGCTTTGGCTGATCCAGTGAGAAGCAAAACACACACTACAATTAAACACTGTGGCACAAGGAGTTTGGTGCGTTGCTCATCTATCATCATAAACAATTTTCCTTAGCACATTTTTTTTATATTTTCCCTTCTATTGTTGACATAACATCACTTCCTAGTAATAGCTGTAGTTATCATAGTTAGCTAGGAGTTAATCTATCAGCTCAAAAGCCTAGTCTGACTCAGAAGTGCAATGTCACTAAGACATAAGAGACATCCCTTCTAGCACTGACAAGATTGATTAGCGCGAGGGGTGCATGAAGGCACAACGGACTGAATAACTTTTAAGAACAGCGTCGTAACCAGACAGATTATATAAGTGATAAGCAAATGCAATTCATGTATCAAACAAAATCTTAATATCTTTTTCAGCTGATAGGCTGGCAGTCTAGCTAACAGACTACAATTCTTTGACAAGGAGAAATGTATCCTGCTTGGTTTTAGACGCTGAGTGGTGATGGTCTGTACAGTCCATACTTAAAGCCTGGAGCTGGTTAGCTATTAAACATAGCGAGATAACGCTAATTTAATTAGGACACAAAACACAGAATCTTGTGTTTCAAACCTAATTCTAGTTAGTTAGCTAACCATTTGCCCCAATAACGTTTTCATGAAAGGCTTACCTGTTTAAAGCGTAGTTAGTTAGTTTTATCAAGACTTGAATCGTTCAAAACAGGAAATGACGTCAGATTAAAGGAAAATACCCGATTGGCTGGAACAGAGGCAGATATGATTTAAAGAAGGCTAGCAAGCAGATTGAATATTTACAAATCTTTTTACACAAAGCTTGCAGAATGTTTGCATCAAAATTCTGTAAACAAATATGAACCAGTCCACAAACTCATTTTGCGATCCACATATAAGGGACATTCCACAAACTTAGGTTTTCAGTCAGTATTGATTATATCACACACAAATACATCTTCAAGTCATGCAAATTGTTTGCAGAATTTAAGTTATATTTGTGGATTTTGTTTCTTATTTACAGAACATGACATTTTAGTTTGTTCAATTTAAATGTGTTTGTTTGCAGATTGTCAATTTTATTTGTGGACCGTGTTTCCTATTTACAAATCATGAGGTGTTTGTTTGTAGACTTTATTTATTTGCACATTTATAGCAGTAATCTGGTATATATAAAATGGTACTGTAAAATGGATTTTCTTAACAAATATTTATACTTTTTGGTGAATTGTGTGAGCAGTGCTCTGAAAAGAAGACTGGTGTAAAAGTCCAAAGCAGTGTAAAATAATGGGGCTAAAACAATGTTTTTTTTGAAAGTATTTAAATTTAGTATTTACATTGCAAAACTTGTAAAACTCAAAATCTTTTAAACAAATAGGCACCAATTCACACAAATATGATCCACAAATAAAAAATGTACAAATAGTTTTTTTGTGGATAGTGAATTAATGTTTGTGGATCGTGTTTCATATTTGTAAGATCAGGGGCCTATACTATGAAGCAAGTTCAACATGCCTTGGATTTCTTTTCATTACCTGGCTTCACTGAACCTAAGAATTGCGATCTGGATAAGAGATGTCACAACGGTGGTTATCAATTTGTTAAATCAACCCAAGATTCCCCAATCTAGTGATGAGCGCGTACACATAAAAGGGGCGGTGTGCACCATTGGACCAATCACAGACACGGACAAGTCTATGAGAGCCTCATATTTCTCTCAACTGTAGTAAATTAAAATTTTAGAGAAATAAGAAGAGCATAAAAAATATAATCTATACATAAAGCAGGAAGGAAAGCTGGGAAAAAATCGCCACGCATGTATTTATAAATGCCTCACGCTCATCGATATCACTGACTATAATGACAATTGTGTATTCCATTAAACCAATGTGTTGCTTAATGCTGATTGCGTATATCAATTTTATTTATCGTATTCTTTCATTTGCAACCCTGGCAGTGTTAAACGGTTATGGGAACAAATAAAAATTGTACAGGGTGTGTAAATCAGTCAATGTCAACATACGTGGTTGTTCAACAAGTTAAGTAGGAGTAGTAAATGTATGTACTGTCTCTACAGTGAAAGGGGATACATTCATGTTGGTCCATATCAAACAGACCATAACCTTCATTAAAATACCTGTCACAAACAAACGCAACACTATGTATAAGGTCTGTGGAACTGTAAGCGCAATACTTTGATGTAATATCGCACTCCACTGGCACATACGGTTCAAGAAGCTGACAAAGACACGTCACTCCCTCCGCTGAGAATCTATGTATTTCATAAAGATTGTCATCAGAGAAAGCCAATGGCGACTCCCAGAATGGTGACCCATTTTTCAATTGAGAATTGATTGGTCAGTAGGCGGTGCTTTTTTCGGGATTAATCGGTTATCTCGACTATAACCTGCTCCGGAGCAGGTTAGGTTTGCAGCATAAGTTACCATGGTGATGTAACCCAGTAACAGGTGACCCAATGTTGTGATACTGAAAACCCAGGGTTAAACCTGAAGTTTCCTCGCTAACCCCAAATCTTGCTTCGTAGTATAGGCCCCAGGAGACATTTGTTTGTGGATGTTAGTTTTATTAGTGCATTGTTTTCTATTTACAAATAAGTATATATATATATATATATATATATATATTTGCAATAATATTGAAGCAAATCTATCTCCATAGACCTGCTCCATCGCTGAACTGAGGCAAGTGATTTGGTGGTGGTGCTGCTGGACAACCCGGTCGTGTTCACCCTTGGTCTCGGTTAGCCCTCTCTTGTCTGCTGTATACATAAAGGTGTGGTTAGTCCGTAATGTGGCTTTGAGTTTTGAAGGTGGAAACAGGTGCACAATTCTTGGTCTTTTAATACAAAGCAAACAACTTGAATTTCCAAAGCACAGACGGTGACGATAATAACTGAAACAAAACTTTCAGGACTAGTGAGCATATAATGCGGAATCAGGCAAGCGTCGCATACAATAACTGACAACAGACTAATACAGAACTGAGCAGTGGCGGCTCCTGAAAAAATTCTCAGGGGGGGCAATTTTTTGGATAATGATTAAGGTGACCCATTCAATGTGTACATTAAGCAAGACAATATTAATTTGTTGCTAGATGATTAGCTCATACAGTGATACCTCGTGTCCACTACAGTGACGGCTGGTGGCGATATTGTGAGGGTGGAGAGAATGCATTATACATCCATCATAATTTCATGTTGAATCAACACATCCATATACATTTAAGTCATTTAGCAGATGCTCTTATCCAGAGTGAATCGCAGTAAGCACATGAACATTCTACTGGTACAACTTACGGTAAAGTGCCTTGACCAAGGTCATAACAACATTTGGCACAGTTGGGAAATAAACCGGCAAACATTTGACTTTCAGTCTGACTCCCTAACTACTGAGCCATCTGCTTCACATCCGAGATACCAAGTTACTATACACTATAGAGAAGTAACCACAAGAATGGCCTTATGGCAAAAAACTCTGTCTTTCTCAAATAGACACACATACCATTTGACAATATTTCCGTGTACACATTAGCACATGCCATATGCAAAAATGATGGAATGATAGAGCATTCTGTACTATCATGTAAGCCTATCATAGCCTAAAATGTCATAGACGTGGCCATCTAGGGATGCATTTCAAAACAAGCTCTAACTTTTGACTGCCAATAGATACTACAACTATTTATATCACAACTGTTTTGCATCACATTGTCAAACATCATGTACTGAATAAAACAATGTGTACAGTAAACACAGCACAAACTATAGCAGTACATATAGGAGACAGCCCATACAGTATGTAGACAGGAAAGGGAAAGGAAACGTGTGTCTTTAAGAGGTCTATAGGCCTAAGCCTACCTTATCTGAAGAGAATCTTACATCTATGTCCATTTTGGGACGCAAACCGAGAAATCAAGTCTTTAAAATCCAGTGGTTTCTGAATGAAGTCTGGCTCAATAGATAGCACATAGGCTGAATCAATGCACTGGCTATCTTGTCCTAGTACGTTAATTTTTTTCCAAAATTCAAAGTTATGCTCCTTCCAAGCTGAGTTGTGCTGCATTATTGTTTCCTAATTGTTTGGGATAAATGTTATATATCCACAATTCCTTGGTTGGTCCAAGTTGTGTCTCTTCCAAAATGTAAGCATGGCAAACAGAATAGGGAATTCTTAGCTACACCTGCCATTTCTTTTGTCCTTTAGTGTTATTAGAACGATTTGATGTTACAAGTCTCTTTGGAGGGAAAAAATGTTATGAAGACAACCGAGTAAAACGATGAGAAAGCAAATAATCCACCTCTTCTAACATCCAATATTTCAACGCGATCACACTTTTTAATGCTAGCCATCTTGACAGCAGTACTGTTTGAATTGATTGAAGATTTTTTCTTAGTTACGTTACGTATGACGAAAGCACGTTTGTGCATGCACTCAGGGACCCATAGGGATTGTATGGAAGGCTCTGATATTAGGAAAGAAGAACTTTACACGAGAGTCTATGAGTGAATTCTTGGGCGATTTTCAAAGTCACTAAAATCGCCCCAAAAAAGGCGGGACCATTAGAAGCACGACTTCATCCTGATTGGACATTTAGTGGCAGATGAAAAGTCTAGATCATAACACTGATAACGCTGTTGCCATTATAGAATTAGTTAGAAAAAAAATCCCTTCTTTTCCCGTTTGGCAGTGTATCGCCCTAATGAACACACCGCCCCTGGAACTGAGGCTATATACACAACAAATTAGTAAACAAATGGCAGGTGAACAGAAACAAAGGTGTCCGTAATTTTGGTGCAGTCAGCACTGATTAGTGTGAAATCCTAAAACTGAGGGAGCCCGAACGCTGATGACGAGAAGGTGCCGGCCCAGGTGTAAAAAATATGTTATAATTCACCTAAGCTTGGCTATGATCCACCAATATTAGTTACACAGAGAAATTACATACTATAATCACAAACTTAAATTTGAAATATTTGCCTTATGGTATAGTCTCCTGTGGGCAGAGTCTGTTTAAGTCGGATTTCCATTAAAGCACACTGTACTGAGGGGTCTGTGTGGCGTAGTGGGCTAAGTTGCTGAATTACAGGACAGTCTAAGTCATGATAGTCAGTGGTTCGAGCCTGACTAGGAGTTCCCTCTGCTTTTTTACATCTAACAAGTAAAGAGCGTATGCCTAAACTTCCAAGCTCCAACACTCGTTTCACCTTTTACATATTTACAACACACATGAACAGATTATCAATGACTGACACCTCCCTCTAGTTTGGCCACCTTTTATAAAGAGCAAACCTACTGGCTAATAGAACACGGCTGAACGTAATCATTAATCATCAGATCTACAAAATACCAGCCTAACCTAACTAAACCTATCCTAGCAAAAGCCAAACTAGAGAGGTGTCACATGTATTTAAAGGGACAGAACATATGAATAACTACATGCAATGCACTGAAACACAAACACACGGAAAATAAACCATATACTGTACATAATGAGTCCATATGGTAACACCAGCCCACATTGGGCTTGTCGTTACAATACTTTAGCTATACAATACATTTTTACATTAAAACATTGACATTAACATTGTCATGTTATCGGTAAGGTGTATGTTGCAGAGCTGCTCCATGTTCACATATTAAACATTATTTTATTGACATATAAAAAATTTAACATTAATTACATTCAAGTTTTATTTTTCAGGTTTTACATTCTGATATGTATTACATTTGTTTTGTTAATCTCTACATTTTAGTATTTCTATAATTTGTGAAAGTTTTAATACATTAAAGGGATTAATGTGGCTAATGTTTATTAGTGTGGCTAATCCTGCTTCATGATCTGGATGTATTTTGTTCATTTATATCTTTACAAAAATGTGGACATTTATGCTGTAAGTCTACTATAGATTGTAATGTTTTTATAATTTACTATCCGTTGTTATTTTAAAGCACTCTATTTTTTATTCTGAGGATGCAGACATTCAATAAGAATTTCCTTTGGGTTCATTTATTAATAAATAATGCTTATTAAATAAATAGGTAGTAGGGTGTGATTTTAATCACATGAAAACAACATTGGGAGATTTGTCATAACAATATTGACACAAGGGTCTGACACTTAGTGAATATGCTCTCTGCATTGTGTCTTTGGAAATTACCATTACATCGTCAGCCTTTATAGGAATGATGAATTGTTAAAACTGCCTAAATTCCATAGTTAAGAAAAAAGCTAAGAAGGGTACTGTCCCTATTAAAGTGACTGACAGCAGACATGACACAGAAAATGTTTGTAGTGACAGGTACTGCAAGAAGTTGCAAACCATGATTCACAGTATTTGTTATTTTTCTTTATTTGATTTGTATATAGTTATTTTGGTGGGAAGTTCCTCCTTTTGACTTTCAGCTGGTTATTGAGCATGTGCAAACTAGATTTGAGTGCCCTGTCTAGTTGTCTGCAAACTTGTAAATATTTATATCTTGAAAATATATTATATTTAAAGGGTTCAAAATTAACTTTTTCATCCACCAGTCAAACGGCTATTGAATGTTCAAATTTTATCAGCCACTCAATAGATTACTTTTGTATTTTGGCTGTTGAGTGAAGCAAATCTACCAGCCACCTGCATAATTTACCATAATTTGGCTGGTAAATGTTGTAATTTTGATCCCTGCCTATTTATCCAATTCCATATCATGCTAAAGGATTTTATAAGCGGTGCGTTTTAATGGTCTTGTTCTTCTGTTTTTAAGAAGTTTGACATTTAAATATAACATATTTGCAAGGTATCAGCCATAAACAGTTACCTGTGTATCTTAATGTCACAAAAGACATAATAGACTTTGATGTATAGTTTGACAATGCGTAGATTTATTCACTCTGGTGGAACAACAGGAGGGCAAAGTCTACAGAGGGCACAGCACACTTTCACCATCTTGTGCAGAGGTGTGAGTCAATCTAGGGTTGAGTAGCAAAGTGTTATTGGTATAGTTCCTTGCCAAATGGTGTATTCATTCCATACATATGGTATCAAATTGCCGCCAAATGTCTTGTGGGTAAATAATATGATTTGTACATCTGTAAATCACAATCCACTCGACGGTTTTGCATTTCGTAGTTGTATGTAAAAATCTGTGAATGTGTGATTAAATACTTGCAAGAATTAAAAATTTGTATCTGTACAAACTTTCTTTGTTGCAAGTATTCAAAAAATATTTACA
>JACXGM010002978.1:18716-44172 GCA_016801145.1 Umbra pygmaea | reverse complement strand
ATGAAGAACAAGGAACACACCAGGCAGGTCCAAGATACTGTTGTGGAGAAGTTTAAAGCCGGATTTGGATACAGAAAGATTTCCCAAGCTTTAAACATCCCAAGGAGCACTGTGCAAGCAATAATATTGAAATGGAAGGAGTATCAGACCACTGCAAATCTACCAAGACCCGGCCGTCCCTCTAAACTTTCAGCTCATATAAGGAGAAGACTGATCAGAGATGCAGCCAAGAGGCCCATGATCGCTCTGGATGAACTGCAGAGATCTACAGCTGAGGTGGGCGAGTCTGTCCGTAGGACAACAATCAGTCGTATCCTGCACAAATCTGGGCTTTATGGAAGAGTGGCAAGAAAAAAGCCATTTCTGAAAGATATCCATAAAAAGTGTTGTTTAAAGTTTGCCACAAGCCACCGGGGAGACACACCAAACATGTGGAAGAAGGTGCTCTGGTCAGATGAAACCAAAATAAAAAATGTTGGCAACAATGCAAAATGTTATATTTGGTGTTAAAGCAACACAGCTCATCTCCCTGAACACACCATCCCCACTGTCAAACATGGTGGTGGCAGCATCATGGTTTGGGCCTGCTTCTCTTCAGCAGGGACAGGGAAGTAGGCTAAAAATGATGGGAAGATGGATGGAGCCAAATACAGGACCATTTTGGAAGAAAACCTGATGGAGTCTGCAAAAGACCTGGGACTGGGACAGAGATTTGTCTTCCAACAAGACAATGATCCAAAACATAAAGCAAATTCTACAATGGAATGGTTCACAAATAAACATATCCAGGTGTTAGAATGTCCAAGTCAAACTCCAGTCTTGAATCCAATCGAGAATCTGTGTAAAGAACTGAAAACTGCTGTTCACAAACGCTCTCCATCCAACCTCACTGAGCTCGAGCTGTTTTGTAAGGAGGAATGGGCAAAAATGTTAGTCTCTCGATGTGCAAAACTGATAGAGACATACCTCAAGCGACTTCCAGCTGTAATCGCAGCAAAAGGTGGCGCTACAAAGTATTTACTAAAGGGGGCTGAATAATTTTGCACGCCCAATGTTTCAGTTCTTTATTTGTTACAAAAGTTTGAAAATGAAATATCCAATAAATTTATTCCATGATTGTGTCCCACTTGTTGTTGATTCTTCACAAAAAATACAGTTTCATATCTTTATGTTTGAAACCTAAAATGTGGCAAAAGGTTGAAAAGTTCAAGGGGGCCGAATACTTTTGCAAGGCACTGTATGTGTGTATGTGTGTATCTATATATGTAGGTAGGTGTGTATATATATGTAGGTAGGTGTGTATATATATGTAGGTATATATATGTAGGTATATATATATATATATATATATATATATATATATATATATATATATATTTGTATGTATATATAACTTTTATGTTTTTACTCTATGCTGCTACTCAGAGAGGATGTCTCCAACAGAATTTCGCTGTACTGCATACAATGACAATAAAATATCTATTATCTATCAGCTAGCTGGTACCTTGTCTAAAAACATGTTTGTGGGTGTAAAGCGTTGCTAAATGAGTACTGAATAATTAACTCACTGAGGCAGTGTGAGAATTTTATTTATCTTCCTTGCCCTGATGGTAAAGTAGGAACAAACCATTTATTAGCGGGGGTAGAGGGGGACTTTAAATATCCGACAATTACATTTTATAAAATGTATTATAGTATTTTAAATATTTTAAATAGATTTGTTGAATTTGAGGGGAAAGGGGCAGGGGCTCAAACCACCGTGAGGTCTATCTGTGCACGTGCCTGCCTTATTATAATGTAAGGCTACAGTAAATGTTACCGGTAAGGTAGCTGATGAACAGCTGCACGCACTTTTACCCCTGGAATGGGAGTGGCATAACTCATATGACGTAACTGCTTCCACCATCAAAACAAAAATAAAGAAAAAAAACAAGGAAGTGAACGGTCACGTAACTCAGCTGTTATCTCCGTTTTTAATATTCAAAAGGTCTTAATAAAAAAATACGTCAGACTTCAGATTCATCGTCTTCGACGCAGAAAACAACAGACCAATTCAGGACAATGAACAACAAAGGTAATATAGCTAGCTAACGTTGCAACCATTTTATTAGCAAGCGAAGACATAAGCTCGCTAGTCCTAAAATGCAAGATCCAACGTCACTTTTAGACGTGTTTTCCGTTTAAATGTTTAATCAATTACGAAGATATATACAGGTTTCTAAATCGGGACAGTGTCGACATTAGCAGTCAGCTAGCATTCTATACAGCTAATTAACGTCCAATACACAGCGCTAACTAGTTAGCAAGACAGCTAGCTTTATGTAGCCGCTAATTAGCTTGTAACCGCGTACTTTGACCTAAACTCTAAAGATCCAGCTATCTAGTTAATTGTGTGAGAGCTTTTATTATTGTAACAATAATCCGACTACATTGTGAAAATATTAACTTCGTTAGCTAGCTGCCCGTTTTGTTAAAGAAGCAAGCCACAAAGGTGGCCAGCAAAATGCAATTCTTTTGTTGTTAACCAGAACAGTCTGTAATGGACAATATAGTTTCATATTTTCTGTGAAGTAATCAGAAAGAACGGGCGAGATAATTCATACTATAGCAAAACTCTTCTTTTAGTTACAAATAAATACGTATTAAAACTGTGGATTAATGGTTAAACCCCTGACATTTATCCTTTAAAAATAAAAGCTAGCTAGTTATATGACCAAATCCATTTTAGACTACGCCCCGTTTTCCTTAGAAAAATAAAGCTAGCTAATTATTTGACCGTGTTATCGACGTTAAGCCATAAACTAAAATGTAATTTGTCAAAGATCTGTTCTGACCTAACATTCCGGAACCGAGATAGCCCGCTCGAGACACACCCCCATTTGTCTGGACACAAGCTGGTCTACTACAAAAACTCATTGGGCTACTCTCGTCCCCACCCTTACTAAAAGGTTCCCCATACATCTCACTTCCTCATGGGGAGGGAATGGTGCTGCCTTCAGTTCTCACGCCAAATGCCCCATTTTCATAGACTGATTCCAAAGGTAATCCGTCCTTTGTTTTCCCATACACATTCCGACAACATTGCTGGTTGGAGATTTTTGTTAATGCAATCAACATTGCCATTGCATAAGGTAGTTCTATTAATTTAGTCCTGGGTAGGTGCATGTTCCAGATACATAAAATATATTTTCTATAAAAGATTTATTTATTTATTAATTGTTCATTGGGACGGCAGCTATTCGTAATTAGAAACATTCTGACATGAAAACATACTCAAACTTTGAAAAGAGGGTCAAGGAAATTTCAAGTGTATATTTTAATAGCCTAATAATTTGTTTCTGACATTAAATCTGATTAAATTATTAAATGAAACAGGAATGAGCAAAATTGCTGGTAAATAATAATTCACAAATAAGCAGGATTTGCTAAATCTATTGGGAAAACTGGTGGAAGTATTAGGCCTGTCACAATAACAGATTTTGGTGGATGACAAATTGTCCCAGAAAATATTGCGATAAACGATAATATTGTCATCCGGAGACCATTTTCATCTAATATAATGATAATGGCATAATAATGCAGGTACACCTTTTCAAAGATCAATAAACTTTTCTTTCTAAAGAATATTTAACACTGGAACTGGAAAACATAAATATCCACAATAAATGAACAAAACAACCAAAAACAATAAATAAAATGGACTCTCATTCTCTGCTAACAAAAATGCACTTGAATAAAAACCAAACACAATCAAAAACAATAAATAAAATGGAAATTAAAAATCACACACAACCAAAACAATTCTAAAGTCTCTTTGGTAGAGCGAGAGAGAGATGAGGAAAACAAACAAGCATGCAAATAGAAATTGTGGCTGTAAAAATGATTGAGCTCGTGGCAGGCCTAGAAGTAGTTGTTTATCGTGCATGTCTAGCAGACAAGGTGAGAAATTTGAGCCAGGCAGTTAACTTTTCCCCAGATTGATGAAGTAAGGATTACACGCATAGTGTCACATACAATGAATACAAAGTGGCTCTAAACATTCTATGCATTTACATTCACATTTGTCTTAATCAGTGGTTCTCAAACCTCTCCTCTGTGACCCCCAAATACATTGACTTGCTGGGGATCCCCGAGGAGAGGTTTGAGAACCACTGGTCTAAATAACCTGTTGTCCTGAGCACACCAAGATAAGCAGGTTTATTTTGTGCATCCCAGGTTCTTACCCCCAGCAAGCAGTGTACCCTCAGCAGAGCAGTGCTCCCATCTACCCCTCTGCTATGCAAGTGTCTCCCCAGGCACCCCCGTACTCGGACGCACCCCCTGCCTACTCTGAGGTAACACATTTAAAGTGATACATATTCACCATCATATGACCACGAACACACTGAAAACCTCTAATAGAACCTTTTCATTTCCTGTTGTTAAGATTTATCAGCCCAGGTATGTACACCCATCTCAGGGTGGCCAGCTGCAGCAAATGTCCCAGTATCCTGGCACCCAAATGTACATGCAACTTCCCCAGTCGATGGCTGTTGGACCAATGGGTCACAACGTCCCTATGGCCTACTACCCCATGGGCCCCATGTACCCCCCTGGCTCCACTGTACTGGTGGAGGGAGGCTATGATGCAGGTGCTCGCTTTGGGCCCAGCAACAGTGCTTCCATCCCGGTGAGTATCTAAAAAAAACCTAGGCTATGTCAACGATCACCTAGGCTATGGCAACGATCACCTAGGCTATGGCAACGATCACCTAGGCTATGGCAACGATCACCTAGGCTATGGCAACGATCACCTAGGCTATGGCAACGATCACCTAGGCTATGGCAACGATCACCTAGGCTATGGCAACGATCACCTAGGCTATGGCAACGATCACCTAGGCTATGGCAACAGTGCCATTTCCAGGAGGTTCACGTGGTGTAGTGAGGTAATTCGCTGCATTGCAGTTCAGTCTGTCATGAAAGTCATTGGTGTCATCTTTCAAATGAGACATTAAAAGCGGGTGGTCATTAAAAATCCCACGGCACTTATCGTAAGAGTAGGGGTGTTAACCCCGGTGTCATGGCCAAATTCCCAACCAGGCCTCGCCTCAATCACAGCCACCTAATAATCCCCCTCCTTCCTAATTAGCATATATAACTACTCATCTCTTCACCTGAAAGCTGATGTGTGGTGAGCGTTCTGGCGCAAAATGGCTGCCGTGCATCACCCAAGTGGGTGCTACACATTGGTGGTGGATGAGGTGGGGTTTCCCCCTAACTGTGTAAAGCGCTTTGGGTTCTTGAAAAGCGCTATATAAAGCTACACAAATTATTATAATTAACTATTCAAGCCTGACCATGGGTTCTCTGACTTTCCCCGGACAACTTGCACGAGGCAGCTCAAATTGGCATAGCGCTGCCTGGGATTTCCAGATCGGGCGCCTGTAAATTAAATCACGGAAGTATAGTTGGTGAACGTAATCATCCCGTACATGATCTGACTAAAGACTTCCGTGTTGGATGAGCAGTGTGAAAAGAATCAGCGGCTGGGTGACATGTGGTTGAATGAACCATGTGCGCGCCCCTCGCCATCCCACAGTTCTGTCCAAAGAGTTGCGGAGCTGCCGAAAAAGCAGGGTTAGTGGGAATTGAAAAAGCAGGGTTAGTGGGAAAGGGAGACAAAAAAATAAAGGTTCCATTTCCTTCAGGGCCAGTGAGGATATGTGTTCAATTAAATCTACACAATCAAGGGGGGGGGGGGAGTTGTCAAATACCCTGACAAGGGAGGTTGGAAAACCTGTTGATCCTCTGGCCCTTCAAAAATGTAGCTTCTTGCGAACAATTTCTCAAGCAAATCATACCTCACACATTTGTTGGGAATTCCCTGCCAGATACTTGGTAAAGGAATGCCTACAATAGCAAAGAAACACTGTCGGGTTTCAAGCTAACTACGGTGAGACGATAATTTTACTTAGAATGTGCATATAATATAGACAATATACTACACATCCGGACAAAAATGGGGGAGCTAAAAATAATTATGAACATTGCAGAGTAAATAAAAGCTGCAAACCAATATAACTGTAAGAATGCAGTTGGCGGGTGCAGAACCCGGATTTTAATTAATGTTTCAATTAACAGATGGAATACAGCACAAAAGCACACAAACAACACACACTGATGAAGCTGGATTCAGAAATGAAACAAACCTTAAAACATATTATTACAATGACCAACAAAGGCAAGGAGCGACAGTGAGCTAAGTACACAATTATATGACACTGGTTTTAACAGTAGGGTTCGATTGATTACCGCGCGTGTGCTGCGAAGGAGCTGATATTGTAGGTCATTATTTAAGTAATGTTTTAACTGAAGAAATCATTGTCAGTTGCAGTTGGATTTGGGGAAACCACTTGAAGTATTCGTTGTGTTGAGCTAGTTCAATTGCTTTTGTTTGATTTGTTCATTGCAAACAGCGGAAGGTCTGTACATTTTGACATTAAACCTGATTTGCAATGGGGGTTGAATAATTTTGATTACAACTGCATATTATGCTGTGAGGGAGGAACCTATTATATTAACAGTGGAATTGATTTGCTGTTAATGGTAAAGTTTCTCATGCATGTAACTCTTTCTTTCCCCTGACCTACACACTGCAGCCCCCACCTCCGGGCCACATGCCCAATGCAGCCCAACTTGCTGCCATGCAGGGTGCCAACGTCATGATGACACAGCGCAAGAACAACTTCTTTGTGGGTGGCTCCAATGGCGGGTACACCATCTGGTAACAGCCAGTGTTTTCCAGAACCTCTCCCCATGCTCCTCTCCATTGAACATGTTGACCCCCGTCCCATCCGGCGCCCCCTTTCAGGCTGCTTGGCCATGCCACAATACTGGCATCACCTATTGGAATGTAATACTTAGAGCCCAGGTAAAAGGTACAGTACTCCAGTCATAGCAGTCTTAATTATGGATTCAGTTTGGGCTGCTGAACCGGTTCTCTGACCAAATAAGTATAGAGCGGCTGTCTTCAGATAACATATTTCACTCATCATTATTTTTGTTTGTTTTCAGTGGATGTCATCAGTCTTAACTCATAACACTGTTGACATTTTGTACTTGATAACTTGTTTTTCATACTTAAGAAACCTCAACACTTCCTCGCGTCATCCTCACAAAGAGATCTACACGCACTTGAGCATCAAACTTTTGAGGTCGTTTTAGTTGCAGTTCTATGGCATGTCGAATATGCCCAACTATAATCAGTTTCAATTACCACTGGATTCATCTGGAATGAACACTTAATCCAGATGTCAGTGTGCTGTACTACACTAGAATACATGCATGTTAAACAGGAACTAAAACAAACGAGATATATATATATATTTAACAAGAATATTACCTGCCATGGTGGTTTACTGTACCTTCTTGGGCAACAGTTCAAAAACATAATTGGGTGCCAAAGCACACAGATTTCAAAGAAAACAAAAAAAACATGTACTAAAAATTGTGCGATTTCAAATTAGGATAATTGAAAGGGTTGGTTGGCTTTATGTTTGCAGTTAGTAGTTCCCCCTATGTCGGATACCCAGAGGTCTACATCATTCTAGTGTTAGTTCTTTTTAGTAAAGCAATGGCGCCCACCTGTTATTAAACACTAAAAAGCACTGTCATTTAAGGAATAATCATCTACTAAGATCAGGGGTTTAAATGTTTAACACTTGAACACTGAGTTAAAGGGACTACACTGTTAAGGCTGCCTTTAAGTGTTCACTGAAAATGTAACCAGTTTGTTTCAAGCACACAGTTATAATTTAATTACTTTGTCCGTATAACCAAGGAGGTGGTTGTACCAAAGATGTGGTCTAGAATGCACTACTAAATGTTTGGTTGTGACTTAATTATAATATCTCAAATCTGGCAAATTTAAAAAGCAAACATATCCGATTCAACAGTGATGAATTGATGTAACTGAAAACCTTTGATTTGGCATTGCTGTTTCTATGTTTTGTAATTGGGTGATTAAATGTTTGTCATTGTTATTAGGTGGTTCTGCATGCCTTTGCACTTTAGATATTTGTAAAGATGTATCATTGCTAATTTTTATATAAATACCACAAGCATTCATTTACATGCACTGCTGGAAATTATAGATTTTGCTACTTGTTTTTAGTACAAAAGCTAATAACCTTCAGCTTTGTTAAGCAATGGCTACACTTTACTGTGGCAGTTATTTTTTAAGGAATGAATTTCATTGAGATGTACAGTAATTTCACTCCTAAAGGGGTGAGGGGTTCCTAAATGTTTTAGGACTGCATCAAATCACTTGCATATTGTTCCCATTGCCAGAGTTTGAGTAGTATGAATACAAAACATTATTTATGGAGATGTTCTAGTTAATAAAAAATAAATATAAATTGCATCAGCAGAGCTGTATCCCAGGACACTATGCTAATTAAACTACCATGTACATCTAGGTAATAATTAACAATGTTTGATCCAGTTTGTGAGAACATGTCTGAATTTCATTATTTTCGTTTAAACATTTTGAAATGATTCTTTACAGTTTGTCTTAACATACCGTAAATCATTATGTCTTATATGTTCTAATAGAAAGTTGTGTGACTGGGTATCCGACCTAATAGCTGCCTAGATTTCATAGTTGTGACCCTCGTAAACGGCAGTAGTCCAGGGTCCTCGGCTCAATGGACCAGCTGTCTGGAAACCTGCTAGCCTAACATGCAACCTGGTGGCACATAAGGTCATATTTTCAGACTACATCTGCTCCTGTTAACTGATCTGACGAGCAGCTACCATTCCAGACATTGTTGTCATGTCTCATATTTGCATGGCTGTGAATGTGTATCAATTCTGATGCATCATAGTTCTAAAAGGGTTCACAGATTTCAAAATGTAAACTACAAGTACATCTTCTTCTGTGTTCCATATCACATAAGTTCCTATTGCAGCAACATAATGGTGGTTTAGACCAAGCAATATGATTTACTGTAATGCTTACCAGTAGATGCCATGCCAACCACAGTTCGTGGAGTAGATGTTTCTGTTGAAGGATTTATGGACAATTATAGTTCAGGGATTCTCTTTAAACATTTTATAATATGGATATCTGTATTAAAGTGATTTGATGGACTGGTACACTTTTTTAAGATTACTAAGGAGATGTGTGTGTCACTGAATTGCTCAGACATGGTTGGAAGAAATAGTTCTTCACAAGAAACATTGGTGCACTTTTATATTAAATTCAAATATAAGATACATTTAGAATAAAGGATATTTTGGAAATTTGAAATGCTACATCTTCCGGTGCTTTTCCATTATTTTTATTAAAAATAAAATTAGTGACATGAATCAGGACTCAAGTAATCCTGAATGAACATGAACAGGCCGAAGAAGTCTTTACAGAGCAGTAACACATCCCTATGATGAAGTCTGTACAGAGCATTAACACATCCCTGTGATGAAGTCTTTACAGAGCATTAACACATCCCTGTGATGAAAAAGAAAGCAACCGGTGTCAGAATAGTCCACCTTAGTGTTCTGTCACCTATTATATATATTTCTGGGTAATAAAGTAACAAACTTTATTGCCAACAATGACTTGCCATCTTGCATTGAGGTAGGCCATGGCAGTTACCTTTGGCAGAAACAGAACTTTAGTATTGTAGAAATACAAAATTGTGTACAATTGGTAAAAGAAACAGATACAAAACCTTTCCTGTTTAGCTGCTCTTACAAAACGCATCCCTATTATTCCTATAACATTGACCAGCTGGTACATTCTGTATAATGGCATATGGGAAAGCAATGCAATCAGTGTATGTTAGTAATTAACAAATACAAATCCCCATTTAGCCACAAATGTATACCTATAAAAAATTGGTACAGGAAAAAAGCACAACAAAAAAATCAGTTCACATATACAGCTCTGGAAAAAAGAAAAGATGTGTGTTTGGGTAAAATTTACAATTTGTTTTATTCCATAAACTACTGGCAACAGTTGTCCCAGATTCCAAATCAAAATATTGTCATTCAGAGTATTTGCAGAAAGACAAATTGTCAAAATAACAAAAAGATGCAGTGTTGGCCAAGCTCAAATTATGCAATTAAAATAAGTTCACATTCTTGTTTAAACAACACAATACTAATGTGTTAGCTTAGGAAGAGTTCAGAAATTCATATTTGGTGGAATAATAATAATTAAATAATAATTGGCTTTCATGCGTCTTGGCATGCTATCCACCAGTCTTTCACATTGATATTTGGTGACTTTATGCCACTACTGGTGCAAATATTCAAGCTGCTCAGCTTTGTTTGATGGCTTCGGACCATCTTCCTTCTGATCTGATTTTCAATGGGGTTGATATAAGACAAATTTGCAGTGGTCTCGTTCTTTTTCCAGAGCTGTATATTGAGCATATTAAAAATGATATGACAGTTTGACACACATGGACATAATGCCAGCGACCGACTGGTGAAGGCCTCCATTCACCTTGCACACACCTGCTTTTCTGTATATACATCAGTGTGCATCGTCCTCTTTTACTCATCTAATTTCTTGCCCAGCTTATGTGTTTGGACATAAGTCTTGTTTTCATAGGTAACATCTCTGAAGGTCTTTAAGGAAACTACAGTAGACAGTACTGACTTACAGTAGACATTACTTAGCTTTACCTTGGCCAGGTCACCGTTGTAAATGATAACCAGTTCTCAATCGGCCTACCTGGTTAAATAAAAGTGAAATAAATAAAAAATAAAGATGTTCATCAAAGATTATAAAGATTTTCCTGATTCTTCTCAGTTTGGAAGATAATATTTTTGTTAAAACAGTTCTCCGTACAATCTTTCTTTTCTTCAATCAAGTTCAAATGAAGTACTCCTTCTTTTCCTCTGTTCCGCTGTCAGTGTTGCCCTGGTCAGGTTCCTCCCCTGGAGCGTGTTCACCTGTGGTTCTGTAAGCACCCATGTCATGGCAAAAGTAGCGGTACAGAATGAAAGCCAAGGCTGCCAGCGTTACCAGCACAACCCCGATGACAACTGGGGACAGATTACCAACTTTTAGAAGAGAGACTCGAAGGGTCTATACACATGCTTCATATTATGATATATACATTCTTTATGTACATGTACATTTTTAAAATGATATTGGAGTAAGAGTAAATACTTTTAATAAATGTAGCCTACCCCCAATAAGAACAGAGTTGTCTGTATGAGTTGGAAGTGACGTTGTAGAAATAATTTCTGTGGATGAAAATGAAACTTGTGGATACAGTTTGTACCGGAGGGAGGGTTAGTATAAACATAATAAGTTGCAATATTTATAACTAAAGGGAAATTTGAGCTGTATCTAATTAAACACTAATCTGCTTTAATAAAGGCTTAACTGACTGCCAGTACCTCAGATCAAGCCAAGTTAATTTCCAAGTCTACTTGAAATACAGCAAAGTCTTCATCAGGGTTTAACAAAAAGATATCATGAATAAGAGTTTTACCCTAAAGACAAACATGGCTACAGTATTATATTGATACAATGATTTCAACATTCTAACATCTATACATTCATTCAAAATAAAGTGCACAATTGTATTACTTTTGCACAAAAAAGTACATAACCCACTAACCTGTGGGAACAGAAGTCATCATGAATGATCGTAGATGCACAAGCTATATCAAAAATGCAAAATATATGGATAATTAGTTATTATTTACACAACACACCAACTCTGTATAAGGTCATGTTTTCCTAATTAAGGGGAAAATTAAGAGTAAAATTGCAATAATTTAGTGTAAAGCTTTGTTAAAACAATTTACATAACCCCCACTCACAGCCTGAAAATTAGCAGGCTTCCCTAATAAAAGTGTCTTTATTATAAATTAATCTAATAATACGCACTTAAATTTTTAAAAGTTAACCGCAACTAATCTTCGAAATAACAAATATGTTATCAATATCGAACGGGTTCTCTTATCAGCGGTATCTAGCTACAAATACAATAGATGGTCTCCATAGATAATATACTGACATAGCAAGGTACTGTAGTACAGTAGAATTAGGTAAATTACAGTACAGCTAGAATATTCGAAAAATTTTCAGTACATTTATCGTATTGGAATTACATGAAAGGCACGACAAAGCAAGTATTCTACTGGCTATAACTGCCTACCTATATTAATCAGCCATTGTTAAACACAGTGGATTCAAGTGTCTAAACTTTACCTGAGTGAGGAAGTGCTGTTGTTGTTTAGCCAGCTAGCTAGATTTGCTGAGAGCGATATTCGAGTTCTTTACTTAGGGACACCACCTTTCTCCTTGTAAAAGTAGCGACGAAAAAATAGATTGAGAATATATTCTATAAATCCGGTTAGGTTTAGTAATCCAAAAACGAACAGAGCAACAAAACATGTATCATTTAGTTCACAGGCGTGTTAATTACCGGCTGCTCTGGCTCAAACTTTCCCCTTCTTTTGTTTTGCGCGTTCGTAAGACTCACGTATGCTCGCACTCGCGAAAACGTGGACTTGCAAGCGCTCATTGATGTTGACATAAATCACCATGGAGTTGTCTAGGTTTTGTTCATGTAAGGGTTGAGGTTAGGATGTTAACGAGATTTTAATAGGATATAATATATTATACAGATTTTGGAAACAGCGGCGCCAATAATGGGGAGGGGGCAGGGGGCCGAGAACAATCGCTGCCCCCCCTCCAAAAACAGACCCATGTCTCTTTCACAGCTGGGTCCTGTATTAAAACATTAAAACCATAAAGAAAAAAATATAAATATATAATAACTGATAACTGTACTGGTATTAGTTTATGCTTATCAGATAATTAGTGACATGAACTGTAAAACAAGTAACCAATATTAATCAGTATGCAATTCCTTATTTGATATTTTTGGTCATTTAGCAGAACGACTTACAGTAAGTACAGGAACATTCTCCCTGGAGCAACTTAGAGTGAAGTGCCTTGCCCAAGGACACAACAACATTTGGCACAGCCAGGAATCGAACCGGCAACCTTCCGACTATTAGTCTGACACCCTAAGCCATATGACTCCTTAACTCTCATATTGTCATAGTTATCAACAAGCCTATGCTAGTAACTAGCCAGATAGTAATACTGTCATAGGCGGAGGTCCGTAGCTTCATTTTTGGTTGAAAATGTATTATTGTCATTTTTGGAAAATTAAGGATCTGCTTTATTTTGTTGATAAATATCTTGAGGTAATTTGTGTTAGTTTCACTGCACTCAAGAACGTACATATTAGGTTAGGGTACTCTGCCTTTATTTTGCTGTGCTAGATTTACGGTGTTATACATATGTATGTATTACTATCTGTAATCAAAGAGTTTTTGACACACACAGTAGTTTGAATAAAGTTTATAGTAAATAGTGTTGCAATGGCTGTTTTACTAACGTTACATCTAGCTTTTAAGAATGCCCCATTGCTCTCGAGGAAAAATGTTGGTGGAGATGGCTCTGAAACGCTAACACCAAGTGTAAGAAAGATTAGGCTACAAGAATGATAGATAATGTAATGAAATTAGCGCAGGCTAACTACTTGACAAACATAACTGAACTGCTCCCATATGCAATCATAATGCAAACAAAGCATTGGAAACAACAATAACCAGATGGCTTTGCAGCCATAAGTAAATTAATCATATATCAATTACTGCATTTTTCATGTCATGCAGGCCAGTCAGTTTATTTTTATTTATTTATTTCACCTTTATTTGACCAAGTAAGCATGTTGAGAAGAGTTTCTCATTTGAAACGGCGATCTGGCCAAGATAAAAGCACCATGATGCAGAAAACACAGAGTTACACATGAATTACACGACAAGAAGAACAGAAAATAAAATAATAACAAGAACACAGTGTGCAGATCTTCAGATTTATCAATTAAGTAAGCATCAATGATTTTTGCAGTGCGTTCCAATTATTAGCAGCAGAGAACTTCATAAAAAACACAAAGAATTGCCACATTTCCAATATTCTGAATATCCAAGGAACTTGATGTTAGTAACCCTCCCCATGTTGTCTCTGTTTATGTAGATGGGATTTGCTCAGCTTTGTTAATACTGTAGTCCACAATCAAAGTATTTACCTAGTACGTCAGCATACTAACCTCTTGTATACCATTTTGTGTGGAGAACTTTGATATTATCCTAGGATCATGTAGTTATTTCTCTAACAATTTACTGTTGCAGCAACAATGTTGCAGATCTACTAGAATATTTACAATAGCCTGCTGAATTAATAAAGTCAGTTTATATAGGAGCAAACAATATACTGTAGGTTGAATTTTCATTGTCACTTTATTTGAATTTTTAAAACAGCAATATTTTCAGGTTAGTGCACACAACAGAGATTTGATTGGAAAGACTGCATATTGATGAGACCTAACTTAGCAAACCACAACCTAAGTATTTATAAAGACTTTTTGCATCTGTAATTTTCGAGTACTTATACAGAAACACTTTCTAATGCACCAAAAGTGTAAGCAACAACAAGAAATTGATGCAGAGTGTCTATGAAAAACTCGTAGACGAAGTACAGTATTGTGAACTTGCTGCTTAGAAAAAATTCTGTTCACAATTATTGGGTATACTGCCACAAGTCTTTGAAAAGCACAAATAAGAACAATATTTATTTTATTTCATAAAAATGAAACCACATTGATTCAATGTTCCACCACCATCTCTTATTAAAATACTGGATCTGTGAAAAAACTAAAAAATTTACTGCCAAGAACTGTCAAAATTAAAAACTAAATAATGATTAATGTGTTAATACAGTTACATTTTCTGAGAGATCCTTAATTAAACCTCTGTGTTTTTCAAATCCTTCTGCTCAGTGATATACAACTGTTCTGCCTAAAAGTAAGAGAAAAAAATTTGACATTTAAAAAAAATACAGTACACCAAAAGTCCAACAGCATTCAATATGCATCTTATTGTAACTCTTCATTAAATTTGAACTAAAATGATATCAGATGTATGAGATAAAAATTTTGCAACTCACCTTTTGGACCGGTAAAGTGGACTCTATGTCAGAATCAGAACCGTTAGATGCTGCTCCGTTCTGCACACCAGGCTCCTCAGTAGTCTCTTCGGTAGGCTGGGGGCTGTCTATTGTCTGAGACTGGAGCTCAACGCCCTCTGAGTTATGGGCGTTGGTCACTTGGGGAGTACTTGCGGTCAATGCAGCAGAGTGTTCTTCTTTTTTCTTTTCTGAGTTGTTTGATTCTTGGTCTGAAGTCCCAGGGTCTCCCTCTTTCACTTCCTTCTCATCCTTTGCCAGTTTCTCCTCCTCTTCAGACATCTGGCCACTTCCAGAAGCCCCATTCGTTGTGCTGTCATCCCTGCTCTCAGACTCTGGTTTCTTTTTTGTGGCTGGGTCTTCAGTAGGGGTGAAGTTTGCATCTCTTGCCTTTGAGGAGGTCTCTTCAGGAGCTAGGGACGATGTGGAGAAGGTAGGGAGGCTGGAGAATGACTCATCAGAGCGAGGACTAAGAGGTGATCTGAAGCTGGAACCTCTAGTGAGGGTACTGGACTTGCCCGGACTATAACTGGAATGGTAGTCAGAGAAACTGGCTTTCCACGACTTGGGGGACATGAGTGATCGTCTCTTCAGCGAGGTTGTCCTGAAAGAAATGTTAGCGAGGCTGGGAAGTATGGTGATACACTTAACTTTATTACATGCTGTATAAAATTATTTTTTCATCCCAGACCACAACTTGATTCAACATAGGAGGACAGTTAAATAAGAAAAACAGTGATAACCAAATGGAAAACTACTACACAAGGCCCTATGCTAACCAACTTACCGGTTTAACCCCTTAACCACAAACTCCTTGTCTGGATGTTGCTCCTTCAGTTCTTTTAACACATTCTGCAATTCACTGTTGAACTGAAAAATAACATTTTACACCAGCTCAGAAATACATATTAACTGAAACAACTAACACACCTTCTCTTATTGAGAAGAATATGACCTGTCCAGTGCATACCTTAGTCGATTCCTTAAAAAAGGTGTCTCGTAAACTAGAGATGGCAGTGAAGACTGCCACATAGCATCCAATTCGGCTTCAGAAACAAAATCACAAAACAATAACTTTATATATTAATTGTCTTCTGCATTTTTAATACACACATTATTTGATGATTAGTTTCTTTCAATAAAATATTTCATTGTGTTATCTAACTTTGTGTGTTTATTGCTGCATGCTGACCTGTCATAGAGAACTGGTAGCTCTTCCTTTAACTCTCTGTTGAGTTCTTCAAACACACTCCGGGTTTTGTTGACCTCCTCAGTTGCCTGAAAAGGGAGAGTCATCGGGGTCTGTGTGTTTGCTGTGCAAATAGCAGGTAAGCTCAAACAAAGGTTGTTTGGAAATTCGTTGTTTTTTTAAACAGTGTTCCCAAGAATTATGTGGCATTTTGCTAAATATAATTAAACTTAATTATACAATCAACACTGCAAATGCGTTGATCAAAAGAACCACTGTATGTAAAAACCTTAACGCAAACATGGAACTCCAAATGTATTTAAACAGCGGCACACGTTGTGTTTTCGTGGGTCTGTATTCAAGCAGTTAGATTTGAATTGATAAAATGACTATGTGAGACAAACTGTCAGCTTTTTAATTTGACAGTGTTTCCATCCATATCAAATGTACCATTTAGAAAGTACAGCATGTTTGGTACATAGTCGACCATTTTAGGTTACCATAACAATTAGGACAATTAGCCTAAAAACTGTTTGTTTTTTGCTTGTGTTGTCGGCGAATGGACAAGAGAGCTTGGAAGTTGTCATGGATGTGTTAAACTCGCCAACCTTTGCAGAAGACTTTTACTATAGAGGCCGGACTGCAATGTGCAAAGACACTAATTATCATCAAAAGCAAGATTGCCTAAAAAATACAGAATAAACCCATGCAATGTTCTTGAAAAAATGAATTTTGGATAGATAAGACAAAAATTAATAAGTACCAGTTTGATGTCTAAAGGATAATGAGGAAAAGTAATTCAAAACTTTCAGCAATTCTTAAATGATCTGATATTAATAAAAACAATATCACATTAAAGAATGCACTTAAACCCAATCATCATTCTATAATTTTAAATTAGAAGTGCAAATTAAAATTAAACAATGTGTTACTGTCCAAATAAATCAATAACGTAGATAATATTAATCATTTTTTTTCCTGAGGCAAAAACATTTGAGAACCTGGTCTATATTATGCAATGGAACTACAAAGCAAGAATATATAGAAGATACAATAAGATACTGTGTCATAATTATGATATACTGTCATAATTATGAGATATTATTTGCTCCTGCAAAGAAAATAATTTCCTTATGTAGATATATTTTTTATTTTACGGGCGGAAATGGGCTTCCATACCTCAGGTAGGCTACGTTTAACCTCAGTAAAAAAAAATATTTAGGACGCAACTGAGAAAGACAAGACGCATGTTGTCTGACTGACCTTTGCTGTTTTGACATCGTCTTTCTTTTTTGCATTCTGCAGCGCCTCCAAGCGGTGACGGGAGGAATCGTAGTCAACCAATTTCCTGCCTCGTTTGGCCACCTTCTCCTGCGGGTTTGAATGAAATGAAGAATGAGAAAGGTATAATAGTTAGTGTGTGTACCTTTGTGTTTAAAATGTCCTTGCCTTGACATCAGGGAATTGGCTTATATAAGACTCCATTGTGCGAAGTGCCTGATCCAACAGCTTCGACTCATAATCGTTCCACAGGAGGTCTTCACCCTTAGCATAAAGAGGACATTTTTAAACACGTTCCTGTAATATGCATTATAGACATCCATGCACTGCTAAACCGACCTCTACTACAGACCCAACATCCTCAAATCCTTCCCAGTCCGACTCGTACAGATCAAACATTGACTCGGAAAGCCGTTTGGAAGCGTCTCGCATTCCTGTAGAATGTGAACAGCACAATCGCACGTTTCAGGTCTAAATTGGGCTCTACCGATGAAGGTAAATTTGTAGAATACTATGCCATTTAGGAACAACAATATTTACCTTTGACAGAACTAAGATAAGTCCTCAGGTCCTTGTATAGCCGGTGACCATCACTCTAAAAAACAATTAGAGTGACTTGTGTGTACACAAATGTTTGCGTTTTGCAGGGCCTTGTTATAACCCCTATCCATTTTAATTTTTAATAGTCATTGTAACTACCTGTTGGTCATTTAAATTTTGGAGGCATTGCTCAAAACTTGCATCTTTGGTCTCCACTGACTTTCCAAACTTCTGCAAAACCTAAAACATAGGGAATAATGTACATGTTGGTAAATATTAAACATCTTGATACTGATCTTGGGCATTACAATAAAAATGATAAAGCACTGTATACCTTCTCTTTGCCTCTACTCAGCTGCCTCTGGAGCCTTTTAGCAAAAACAGCACTTGCTTTTGGACTGTTGTCCTCTGCCATCATTTCTCCTTTTCTATGGTGTTGAACTTTATGTCAGTGGAAATATAAAGATCAATCAAACTTACATCAGTCTGGATTCATACAAATTAAGGTCAAGTTCAAAACTAAATAATTTATTTCAAAAGTGGGTGACGGTTTTTGGACTACAATTCCCAGTGTTCTTAGTGTAGCCTGTGTGTTATCAAATCGTCCTTAATGGCCACTCCCACACATCATTATGAAAGAAGTGAACTTCACACTGGACTGTTTTTGAAGATTGTGGGGTTGGTCGGATGTTGGATTACCAGGTGAATGATCATAATTTACTGGACGTAATGATGGGAAGCACGATCGCGAAATGTGCAGCTACAGACCTGGGAATTCAATGGGCTGGATGGGCCGTAGCATCAGCTCTCAAAACGGAGAAGTTCTATGATTTAGCAGGTGATATACAGTAAAATGCCTATTGACTTTATAATGGTTACCTTAATGTGTGAAACCTTAACGATTTGCTTTTTGGCACATTCTGTCAACAAACTTACAACATGCAGTGGAATTGGACATTTGTATTTGTTGATTTGTTATTAATGTGTAGTATTTCTTTTTTGACGCATAGCCTACTCATAGACCGTATTTCTATGCGCGTATTTAATGTTACGAAACAATTATTATTTAAACAACTTCGTTGTGAAACGGCTCAACCGATGTAAAGTCAGTTTTATACGGGATATTCGGTAGAGATTACAAAATTAAAAACAAGATTTAATTTTCTTTTACTCTTTACAAAAAGCGTTAGCTGATTATGAAAATGCTAAATTGAAAATCAAGTGAGGCTATACCAATTACAAATAATGATAGATAATTCAATTTTATGCAAGGTTTTTGTAAGAACTTCTTAATGTTTAGAATGGATATAAGTTAGTAATTAAATGTATGGATTGACCATATTTCACTGTCATTGTAATTATTTTGTCAAATAAATTTAAAATCAAATTTGAATAAATAATAAATACATGCTTCTCCAATGTAGACTATTTAATACTTCATATATATATTTCATATCAGAATAAATCAATTCTAGGATTGTTGTCCACTTTTCCACTGACTCAGAAAATATATTTGTAAGTCATTGTTTTTTGTAAGATTTATAATAGCTCAATTTGAAAGAAAATATTATAAAAAACACGTAAAAAAAATCTAAAGCAAGGTGGATAGTTGTCCATCCTTCCCTCATTCAGAACACGGCTTCGGAATATCCAAAACAAAACGAACTTTACCGACCCGGACTCTCTTCAGACTTTGAATGTATGGTAATGGTAACTTTAAGCTTGTTGATGTCGGCTCACGAGATTACCTTAACTTCAACATTATAGTGCAACGTTATTTATAATCTTGCAATAGTATCTATAATCATCGAGTGTAAAAAAAATAATTTGCCACAAATTGACATACTGTAGTTCAAGATTGGTATAAATAGGGTCTGTGTGTCTGGAGATTTTCAACTCATTGTTAGGTTATCTTTTGTAGCTCGCACGACTTGAATCGCGACAGTTAAGCAGTGCTTTTTTGAAAATGCTGTATTGTTGTTACTCCCGATGTAGATCATTTTTATCTATGGTAGACAAAGTTTTAAACACTAAACATAAAGGTCAATGTCTCTTACAGATTATTTGACAAACATTTTATAGACCTTTGCGCCATTACATTATTTCACATAGGCTATCTATAATTAGAACTGCCATATTTCAAAGGGTAAAAATATGACAATATACCACCATTTAGTGAACAGAATCATTTTAATTTAGATATGTAACTGCAACTTACCAGTAAACAATATTGAATGGGCATTCATGCAACTAATTCATTACATTTCTAGCCAAGCTTCTTTAACTGGTCTTCTTCTGTCCTGTGTGATCTGGCTGTGGCTCTTGGAGAGCTGTATCCTTGAACTTTGGAGCCGATTCTCTGTCTGTAGGTTCCTGGGTAATATTAATTGAACACGCCTTACTCTGTCAAGTTTCTGTATGATAGGGTAAGCAGAGCCATGTCTTCTACTGATTAACCATTAACATGTTTTTTAGGGTCTGGCACATTTATATTACTCGCACACCTGAGTCGCTACTGGGCAGGGACTCATCATTTTAGGCAAAATGTGCAGACGGGTTTGGTGACAGCGTGGGGATTAAGGTAAGCTTGCCTAAGCATCAGGGAAACACGGTTACCAAATTGTCTTCTGCTATGCCCGCCAATAATGGAGACCAAAAGCACTCTAAACACAGTTTTTGTGTACTTCACTCATTTGCTATGCATTATAAAATGTATTGTACCAGTCTTATTAAAGGCTGACACTGAGTGTTGCAGAAGTTTCTATGTATGTGAATCATTAAAGTCCAGTTAATGAATAATGCTGGGGTAATGTGACAGCGTTGCCCACTTTCAAACTTATGCAGGCTTGGAACATTCCTTTTTCTCCGGATCTTGAAGGACGGCCAGGATCGCAGGTTTAACAATGTCAGAGAGAGCCCAGGGACATTCTTTGTGTACTGGAGTGTTCAAGGTACTGACATTTTTGAATCATTGTTTTCTTGGCATTTTTGTTATCCTTCTTTTTCTCACTGAGCCACAACAATGATTTCCATAATCCTTGAGAAAACCCAGGTAGTCTGCTATGGAATCCAGAAATTCACAGCTCAGACCTTTTTGCATTTAAAAAATGTACAGGATCACAATGGAATATCTGGTGTCTTTTCAAAGGGATTTGAACATAAGTTTACCATTGCTGCTCACTCAAGTATTCACAGCATGCACGCACATTTATTCAGAAATCTTTGGTGATTGTACCAGTGGTTTAGTACGTCATTTAGTCCTCATCCTTGCAGCTGCCTGGGTGTTTATGACACTGCTCCCCACCCTCATGCTGAACAGCGAACACAGGGATCGGCCCCTTGGCCTCAGGGACTACCTGGGCTGGGGGTTCTGGGGCCTCGGCTTCACCATAGAGGCACTCGCTGACCAGCAGAAGTGGGTTTTCAAAGGGAACCCAGATAATGCAGTAAGTCACTGATTGGCTTCATTATTATAATGCTGGTACAGGTAAGTAAACATGACCACTGTCCATTCAGAGGATACTTCCTGTGTTTGTAAATTATTTTCTGGTATATTAATTTAAGAGACGTTTTAACAAAGTCTGTCTGTTGTCTCCTAAGGGAAAGTTCATCCAGAGCGGCCTGTGGGCCTACAGCCGGCACCCTAACTACTTTGGGGAGATATTGCAGTGGTCTGGACTCTGGCTGTCAGCTTCCTCTGTGATGAAGGGTTCCCAGTATATCAGTGTGGTTTCTCCGCTGGTCGTTTGGTTCCTTCTGCGTCATGTCAGTGGCATTCCCATTCTGGAGAAACAGGCCATGAAGAAGTGGGGCTCAGACCCTGCCTTCCAGAACTATATCAAGAGCACGCCTCTCCTCTGGCCAATTCCCAAATGCTGACGCGTTAAATATTTATCATTTATTATACATTGTTTTGCAGGGAGAACCAGAACAATGTATCCATCAACCCAAGGTGCTGGTTCTGCTAGTTTCATATCAAAGCACACCAATGTCAGGATTTTACTTTTTTCTTACATTCTATTTTGTACAACAATAAGTCGATATCACGTTTTACAATGGCTGTGCACTAATAAACTTACTGTTCTAGGTTTACAGGCTGTGCATTCATTAAAACCACAATGTCGTGTAATAAATCAGTTGTGTTACTCTATGTGAAGTGTAATTCCAAGTGATTCCTAATAACACGTCAGAAGTTGGAATAAAATTGATAAAACTGTTGGATTAATAAGTGTATATAGAACAGAAAAATTGTAAATCAATTAGTGGAGTGGCTATTTTTTGGATAATAGTTAAGCAATTCCATAAAATAACAAGCCAAGACAAGAGTAAATGTACTGTAGACTGTATTTCCAAATCACATAGCTCAAAACACACATGTAGTGTGTACTCAAACTTGTAAAAAACAGGACTAGAAAATGCCTTTATCAAAGCAAATTTGACAATCTTGTTGAAATTCCAAGAGTTTACACTCCGGTTCTCTGTGTTCTATGCAGTTAGGGGTGTAGAATTTAAGTAACAACCTGCCATTGTGCAAATAAAGGTGTTATAAAGAGAACTTCAAGAACATCACTTGGAGTGTAAGATACAGTATATAAAATACTTCAGAAATTACGTTTTCTTCTTTCATTTAAATGTCTACCTACTGTGAATAAATTTTTGGCAATGATATTCTAACATGGGATGTATTGTCAATGATATACGGAGGCTAGCATTGAGTATGTAATACAAAATTAGAGTTAAACATGTAAAAGAACTGCTAAAGCAAGTCGACATTTTCAAAAGGTGATTACAAACACACAGAAAAAGATAACAGAAACAAACAACGCCACATGCAGAAACGATTCTGTTCAACCCAATCAGAAAAAGCTCGATGCAAAGTTGTTTTCAAAAAGTGATGCACAATTAAAATGCATGTCAGCTATATTAATGAATGAAATGCTGGCAAACTCTCAACCAATGTTCAAATCTCTTTTCTTTGAAAACTCTAAATGTACGTACAAACCTAGGATTTGTAACTGGTTATGAGAAACCAATGGAAAGCCTCTTGATTCGGAGCCGATTTTGAAAAAAATCTGCAGCTCCAAAAAAAAGACCTTCCGTTTTGGTTTGAAAAAGATGCAAATGCACAAGTGTAAAAACATTGAAATACGCATCTTACAATTTTGAAATATAAAACCAATAAAAAAGTCACAACATTTGTGTATTGCAGATCTCTCAGGGATGCTTTGATTACTTGAGGAGCGGAGAGGCAAAGAAGGTTCCTTGGCGACTGGTGAATCCCACTCCCACGACGGACTTGCTCTTACTCCCAAACCTGAAAGAACAGCCATTTTGTTTTACCCAGAGGATTCATTTACCGCCAAATTCTCATTCAGAAAATAAATGGCAGACATTTTTGGGTTCCTGAGGCAAATGTGTTCCTCGTGATGAAAGATGAATACAGTGGGCTCCAAAATGACTGGCACCCCTGACTGGCAATGCACAAACAATAATGAAAAAACAAACAATATTGAGAAACTCAAAATACCAACATGTGGGAAACATTGTATTTTATTAATGATGCAATGTAACCAACCAAACTCATTATTTGACACACAAGAGATTTCACCAAAATCAAGGTTTTATAATTATTGGCACTCCTTATTCAGTACTTAGTGAAACCCCCTCTGGCAATGAGAACAGCGTGGAGTCTCTTCCTGTAATGTTTGACAAGGTTAAGAAACATATGGAGGGATTTTGGAGCATTCCTCTATGCAGATCCTTTCAAGATCCTTCTCATTCTTGGGTCAACAGCCCCAGTAACAACAACCAATATAGTATTAATAATTGGTAATATAAAATAAGTTGACAAGGAATATAGCACATAAAAATGTTTATGCCTAACATAATGTATCATCACTGTATTAATTAGTAGGCCTATTATTCCTTTCACTTTATGATGCAGTTCTTTCATGTATGTAGTTCATGCGTTTGATTCCTTTATGCTGCAGTTCTTTCATGTATGTAGTTCATGCGTTTGATTCCTTTATGCTGCAGTTCTTTCATGTATGTAGTTCATGCGTTTGATTCCTTTATGCTGCAGTTCTTTCATGTATGTAGTTCATGCGTTTGATTCTCCTTTGTCTAGGCTATGTAATTCCCGATGCACTAGACCAGTGAACTTGCTTTTCCTAAGTCAGTCATGCCTATAATATCCACATACTTGGAAAGCATAAATGGTCAATATATTTTCATTTTGAAGGTTATTACAAAGCCATAGATTAAATCAAATACTAAGTAATTGTTGTTGTGTAATTCTTTTATTTCACGTTTCCTTCAAGGTTTGGCTTGTTTCCTTCAGAATTTCATTCATTTGGTTCAAAGAGGTGTTCATTTTAGTAATTTTCTTTGACATATCTGGTCTTGACTTTTCAGGATTTCGTTCGTCAGAACCGTGTAGAACCTATGAGGATCAGGAGAAAGGTGGACAGGTGCGCTCGGACCGGGAGCAAACGTGTCACTCTCGTCAATGTCCATTCTATTTTGGGCGCTCTAATAGCTAGACGAGTGAAGTTGGAATTTGGTTCACCTAAAAATGAATAAAAGGTTATTTAATAAAACGATTTTGTTGTCTGCGACCTGACATGAGAACTTCCAATTCAATTGAATATTTTGTTTCGCTTCAGGATTCACCTTTGATTACTTCAGTCCGTAATTTATGCTGAAACCTTTCAATTTATTAGTTGATGCATAAATTATAGGTGTGTTATATGTAAATAAGGACAGGTGGCTCGTGTTCTCGCTTCCACGTCTTTTTCAGATTTCTCAACCTGCGATGAAATCTACACTCATCCCGATCAGGTGCGACACTTTAGTGAATCACACTTTTCAGTGATCTTAAGTCTCCTCCCACGCTTGACTCAGATCTTTTCTGAGGTTTCATGATTGAGGGCCAGTGTCTTGTTGGAAAGTCCACCTACCAACAAGTCCCAGCCTTCTAGCAGAGACAACCAGATTATCAGGCAATTTTGGTTGACACTTGGTGGAATTAATTATGCCATCAATCTTGACCAGTGCCTCTCCTTGTATGCATCTGTGTTTCGACGCCAACCATGCCGATGCCAGAGCAACTTCGTTCAGTCATATTTTAAATTACATTTGGCAAACTCCAAGCGCTTGCATCTGTGTCTTGGGGTGAGAAAGGGCTTTCTACTGGGAACACTTCCAAAGAGCCCATGGTTGTGGAGGAGGCATCTGATGGTGCTTTCTGAAACCTGGGGACCCCAAGACTCCACCAAGGCCTGTAATTCTTTCAGTGATTCTTGGGGATTTTGTTTCTTTGCTCACCATCCTCCTCCCTATCCGGGGGGGGGGGGGGCAAAATGCATTTGCGTCTTCTACCTGAGGTTTTCAACTGTTAC